>JADWOT020001393.1:0-82855 GCA_036345935.2 Taenia hydatigena
GTTGGTGTTTGTAATTTACCGTCGGGAAGCTGATGACGAGGAGCATGTGGCTGGCCTACGACAAAACGTTAAGTTTGCTGCGTGCAAGTGATGCAGGCAGTGGCTGGATTCTTAACAGGCGACCAATTTTGAGGGCAAATGCCTGATCAAGTGTTGGCTTGGGTTCAGGAATGCCTTGGAACAAAATGATGACTCTGGTTGCATTGACTGCGTTACTGTTTCTCATCCTTCTGTGGCCCTCGATTTCAGATATCCTACCACTCCGACAGCGGTGACTCTTGATGCAATACGTAATTTTTTAATGTCCCAACGGCTTCATTTCAACGATGTTGACTTCGTGGTATGCTCACTGGTTTCATGCGACCATGGGGTGTTATTGGTGGATGAAACTGTTTTTGACCCGATTTTATAGCATATGGCGGTGATAAGAGTAACCATTCGTGAAAGTTTTCATGAGCGAGAAAGAGGTTTCGTTGACCTATTGTAGGGCAATTACCCTTGATGTGGTTAATTGAGATAGTGATGTGAATGGATAATTAAGTAATGTGTACAGTTAACGTTGGGCTCAGGCAGATAATGCAACGTGAGACCGAATGCAAACGCACTCGCACCGCATTACTTAGACATAGTTGTGATTTGTACAGGAAACAACGGCGCCGCAAACTTAGGTGTGGTTCGCCTCAAAGTGAATTCATACAAAATTTTAAACGTCCGCTTAGTTGACAGATAAAATCCGGTGAGAATATTCGCTCTGTCACAACCCTCGAAATGCGGTTGTTGCAACCTATTTGCAAACGAGGGTAGCATTCCTCTCCGGAAAACAGGAGAACATGAGGAAACAAATCACATGCATTCAATATCTGACTCTAAAGTACTGACAGGTAAGGCTACACAGAAAGCGTCGAAAGTAAAGGCGCCGAAGATGGACAAGGCTAAGAAGAGGAGGCGAAAGGACAGCTACGCCATCTACATCTACAAAGCTTTGCACCAGGGCATCAGGCACGAGCATCTCGTCGAAGGCGTTGCAGATCATTAGCTACTTCGTGAACGACATCTTCGAGGGGATCGCCACCAAGTCGAGTCGGTTGGTGCACTACAACAAGAAATCAACAGTCACGATCATAGAGGTTCGGACTGCTGTGTGCGTGATGCTAACCAGCGAGTTGGCCGGGCACGCGATATCAAAGGACACTAAGGCTGTGACCATGTGCACCGGCTTTTGTAGATGGGATGGATGTGGAGTGCAGTGCGTGAGTATGTGTATCCCACGGCCCTGTTGAGGACTACGTGGGCTAGCGGTGAAGGGTGGAGAGAGGGAGGAGGGAGGATGCGTAGGCTTTGCGCTGCAGAGCGTTAAGAAGGGGGGTGGGTAGAAGCGGCTGTCTCATAAACACAGCCTTGTGATTGGTGTCTAATGAAGAGTTTGTTGAATGAAAACGAATGCGCGCGTTGATATTAACGGAGTAAAGAACATCAGCAGTCCTCTTTAAGCCATCAGTTAGTGACACGTTTCTTCACGCATTCAAATTCTTCCCTTCCAGCCGGCTCGATCATAAGCCGCCACCTCCTACCCACTCATGCGCGCCAACTCCTTCCAACTCTCAGTCTGAGCAGACGCACGTCATCATAGACCACCGCCGCTGCCGCACTCTTGTGCCATGACGATTTACCTTACTGCTGGTCAACCGAAGCAACGTGCCAGCTTCGTCATTCTGAGTGCCACAGCCCCATCGCTACACTCTGCAGCCTATACGTCCAAGACAGTAAGGCAGACTATCACCTAACTGACAGCAGTTCGACCAGCACGTCTTGTAGCCAAAAATCCGCCTTTCGGTGGCCCTCAAGACACCCATTATCACATTCATAGTTGCAGACTCAATTAATCGGTCTGCCTGTAAGGATGCACCTGATCGGCCTATTCCTTGATGTTTTCATCGGCTTCTCGTCTTTTTCGGCAGCAGTACCGCTTGCATGTTGGGCAGCACACCATCCTGCACGATCGTCACACCCTCCAACAACTTGTTTAACTTCCCGTCGTTCAAATGGCCAACTGCAGTTGACGGGGTGTGATGTGCGTTTTCTTGTTGTCGTACGCCGCATTAGCCGCCAGCTCAACCACCTCGACAGCCAAGTACTCGAGCACAGCAGTCAAGTCTAATTATGCACTTTGTGAAGGCGAGAAAATGGTCCCTTGTTCAAAAGAGGACCTATGCGCATTACTTCGGCATTACCTTCTCAATGTTCGCCCCCTATATCTCCCTTCAGAATGTTGGACTAGTCTTTGTCGAATCTTGCATGGTTAATAAGGTGAGTGGTCTATTCATTCGCCAGTGTTAAAAACGTATTGGATGAATGGCTCGGCACATCCGTTGCAGTCTGTAAAATAACTCCCATTCACAATATAGTTTGCTTATTCAGACCTAACGTGCTACACCGGATTTCACAAGGCGGCTTAGAACACCTCAACTTATCCGGCTCTATTCTTTAATGATCCATTGTATGGGAGGTTATACGAATTCGATGCACATCATTATGTAAGATGGGGTTCTTAATTGCGTAAGGGAAACGGGATTTAATTAAGCAGATTTTTCGTTTATGACGAGTGCTATGCTTATTTTTCCGCTAGTGTAAAAGGCTTGATTTTTAGGAGAATGGCAGGAAGAGATGAATTGAAGAGCATGCGATCTGCCAATTCAACTGGAACGAAACCGTCAATTGCATGAAAGGAAAATCTTCAAGCAAACAGACACTTGGAGCGTGGTCAGCTTATGGTAACGTCTACCTTACATAAGCTAATTGGACGGAAGCATTTTTTTAAGAAACATATGCCTTCACAAGAATTTGCCCACCTAAAAACACTACAGCTACGTATTAAAAGTTATTTTTCTTATTAAGTTTGTCTAGTAAGGAAGGCTTTGAACACATAAGTGCCTAGAATGCGATACAGCATTGCCCAACCATAAGTGACATGAACCATACCTGCAGCGAAGATTGAGGTATTTACTGCTGAATTCGAAATAGAAGTTATGTCTGGGAAGAATGGATAAGAGACATTGTCGTCACGTTCTATTTGGAGGTACAACTGTATGACGTGTGAAGAGAATTTTAAAAATTGTCAAATATGGTATCATATTTAAAAATTATTTATGAATCATGGTCATCTGATTCTGTATGTTGAATAAAATGCATCACGAGTCATCTATAAACAAAATAAATACGTATGATGCGCGATATCCAAGACATAAGTCAACAGCAGTTCGTGTTTTTGAAAAGTGGAGAGATCTTTCAGTCAATTGACTCCCTCATCATTTTAAAGGCCACTGCCAGTAACCACATTTTTCCTAGGTAAGATATTACACACTTCACATCATCAAGACGCCATGGTTTTGGCGAAATTGGAACCCGTCCTGTAAAATAGCACTACCTTATCCGAATTATTCTGGATTACTTATTGAAAATGATAGTGCGTGAGATGATAGTGTGTGAGAATTAAAGCATAGCGCCTTATTTCATTCAGTAATTGCTTGCAGTTGTTTCCTTATCAACTTATAAAATTAATGTTTAGTCAACAATAAACGCGTCTAGATTGGCACGAAAAATTATCAATGCACTTTCCTGTGACCAAAAATAATCCAAGCTGACAATGAGATGCATTTTGCAGTCTATAAAAGCTTCTAACAAGGGCATGAAGCAGCATTCCATTCCCTCTCTTTTGATCAAAACTGATCAGAAATGAGACTTGGCATCCTGCTTCCTTCTGTAATTTGCTTGTGGTAGTTCACGCTTTAAAATCCAGTTGTGGGAAAGTGCGACGATTATATTGAGGTAAGAAACTCAGAGGAAGCAAGGGCTCAGAGCTCTGTTCATTTTTGCTCACGTTGATCCAAACTTGATTAGAATTAGGAACCAGCAGCCCGATTCCGTCTGTAAGAAATAGCGGCATCTTTTTTTAACAATCGGGCAATGTAGGTGTAGATGAGAGAATAATCTATAAGAGCGATCTTCTTAATCGCTTTTGATCCAGGATCAAGCTGTTTTAAGGCTCATAACACAACTAACAATCACGCACATGCATTTGAATTTTACTGCCCTCTACTATTCATCATGCCTCCATTTTATCGTTGTTTATACCATCCAGTTCCTCACCAACGCCTCAGACTTGCTCTGCTGTCTACTCACCTTCCTGCTACAATCGAGGGCACTAATGCAGATGATTCTGCTGCCACTGCTGTCTCCTTTACGCCTTTCGGTGAAGGCATGAGCTTGGTGACTCGGCTCATTAGTGTGGTATCGAGAGTGCAGACACCTGAGGTGGTGGAGACGAGTGATCTAAGGCGATGGTGAAAACTGGACCATAGACGGTTCATTTGGTCGTTTTCTTTGCAAAGAAAGAGTGGAGGACTTTAAGAAGTCTGCCTTGTTTGAATTGCAAGTCTTCTTTTTTCTATTTCAAGTGCTGATCGGTTCTAACTTAAGCTATCTGACTGATACATAGTCACTGGAATTCCGTAGCCGAAAGACTTTGAAGACTCATTGGCCGGCTGCCACTTATTTGAGATTTTTGCTTTCTCACTGCTCATATTATGCGCCATGAATTATAACACGGCGACTAAAGGACCACTCTCTGGATGTTAATCTTCCACAAAGGTGATCCGTATGTGCTACTATTGCACAATATCAGGATTGCTGCCTAATTTTTGAATGCGGGCGATTGTGCTCTGCTACAAGCTTGTGTTTATACGACCCAGCCTAGCGACTCATATTATATGGACTTCCCAGCTCTCGGCTGGACATTTTGAGTGACGTTCGTTTCGACTTTGCGACGTTATCACCATACAACCTACTACTATAGATTCTTTCCTTTTTGTCAACTTTTTACCGGATTTAAATAGCTAACATTTAGTAATATTCTGCAGCCTAGTACCTGGACCTTTGTTTCTGTCAAGTCGAAGAAAGCTCGATAATACAACTATGGTTTGAGCAGTCACTTGTAAAGACTTGAAAACACACGCTGTAGTATGGATACGGTAATCACTGGCTAAAACTGAGTAAAGTTTAACATTGATTTTAAATTAAGTAGAAAGTCAGCTTTTTGTCTAGTCTATGTACGGTATTTGCTAACGGTGCAGCGGACAGTATTAAAGCGGCACGAAACTTACTCATTTTTTGGACTCTACAGGCGTGGTGGGCTTGTAGTTTATGGATTTGAGGACAGTGGTATAAGGTCAGTAGCGTCTGTGTCATTGCATACATTCAGCGCGCCAATATTCAGGGTCGGTGCGTGAGTTACTAGCATCCGCTTGCATTGTGCAATCTTCGGAACCATTTCTCGGATGGCCATATCTTGTTTATTTAATAAAATCATGCGGTTAGATTGGCGGTCGTGAGCGGAGGCACCCTTATCCACTACTCTGTTTTTCCTTTGCAAAATATACACATCTCTAAGTGAATTTAATTGTCATGAGCCCTTTATTGTAGAGGACATACCATTTTCGAACACGCAACAGATCTATTCCATGTTCTTTAATCAGTAAGGAATATTATCTCGGTAACTTCGAATTCAACTTATCATCCTAGGCGATATTTAATAAGAAACCTTGCGTTAATGAGAGCTAGAGAGTGAACATGGATAGTGCTGGGGGCTACTTTTAGTGCGTTTTGTGTTCGCTAGCTAAACGCTAAGCTGGATGCTATGTCTGCGCCTTGAGGCGTTTAAAGGAAAACCGAGTAATCTAACCTCTTAATTTGGAGACTTCGCTTCAAATGGATGTTGCAAGCCAGAATCTCGGGGTTTTTGTAGTTAATCTGAAATCAAACAGCGCCTTAGTGCGAGTCTTGTAGTTAGCTCATTCGCTCGGACAATCTTTTGGACTAATAAACAGATAACTTAGTTGTATAATAAACATAATTGTCCCCACAACCTGCCTTAATCTCTCATTTTGATGCCATTTAAGCAGCCCAAGGGTTTTGAGATGCGCTAACTAAATTTGACAATACCCAAAGAGGTCAGCTGAAAGATGTCAAATATGTGTGAAGCGAGATGCTGAAGTGATGTGACAACGTGGCTGATAAAAAATTAGAATTAGACTGATACGACTACTTGTAGTCGATGCATTCGCCGCTCAGATCGAACTGGTAGCCGACTTACTTAAGGTTTTATTTGTTAATAACCTGAAGTGGAACCTCCATTTGTATCGGTACAAACTGATATAGGCATAAATGCACATGCACTTATTTGCCTAGACACAAATGGAAGTAAAAATTGAAACTTAAAATGGAACAAGGTCTACTATTTTGGTCACAAAACATGAGCTTCGGCACAAGATGACGTTCCTAAACATCATACAGCACCTTGCGCATTTGTGGAAAACCATTTTGGTAAAGAGTGTGTTGAGTTGGGCGGGATCTTACAGCAGAAATCACAGTGGCTCTAGAGCAGATGATTAACAGTGGCACGTTTGACCAAATCTTTGAGCAACAGATACATGCGTCGGAGTCTACCGTACTTCACTTCCCTCATTGTTGTCCTCCAAATTATGAGTTACTTCCTAATTAACTTTACTTGACACAGGATGAGACGCTGCTTGTCAATAAAGACTATAAAATATCAGACATTTTGAAAGGCAAAATAAGTTTTCTTATTCTACAAAGCATGGTCATAAAATGCGGGGCCAAAGCTGTTTTTCAGAGCCACTTCTAACTTAGTTTTCATGATAGATGGGGTCTGCTCACTAATAGCTTCGTACTCATTATTACTGCCCAGAATTGTTTTTGCATCAAGAACAGGCAACAATTTAAAAGACGATTTCGGATACTTGAATGCTTGTTACGACTGAATTGAATACGCTTTCCGTAATACGTGCTTTTTAGCCTTAGCTTATTTCAGCGCACTGAAAATTGACGTAACGCGACGACCGTGGAGGAGGTGAAGTATAAACAAAAAGGAGAGGAGATCCGCCCTTATTGTTCATTTTGGTCGCCTTTTTACCACTAAACAACAAACATGTAGCTATTTTACTGCTAGATTTCGTGCGCAAACATGTTGAAAAAAAGGTCTACAAAAACTAGTGTTGCACTCATTAAAATAACGCACATTCCTCAATGGATTAGATCCTGTTTTCATGACCTTGCTCTAAACGCACTGTTAGACTATTAGACTGCATACATTTCCAGTGTCTGAATGCAGTCGAGGTATGCAAGTAAGGCTAAAATCATAAAATCAAAGTTGACTGGATTGCTAGCGATTGCTTGGGCATGAAACATATCATTTCATTAAAGCCCTATAAACACCAACGAATCTATGCTGCATTTCTGCTTAGACGCTGATGATACCATGCCCAAAAATAGCTGTTTTTACTTTAGAAAAATCAAACAAGCATGTAGTCCTAATTAGACTAGCCTTAGAATACGTGACATGCCTAAGGATGTTATTCGAATAATTTAGAGTGAGTGCCTCAAATTAACTGATTAGGAGGATCAAAGCAATTTCCAGCAAGTCAGACAGACGATTATAGCCTTGTGACCTCGTCTAGCCTTCGACTCTATCGCAACTTACTGGCTAACTAAATAAACTAGAGAAGAACACGAGGGCAAATAAGTAAACGCATTTGTGGCTATGTAAACCATCCTTTTAGCAACGGGGATGTAATATGCTCACTTCAGTGAGGCTGTACTGGAACGATGGAAATGCAGCCAATTAAAATAACGGGAGCGGGATGACAAAGCTGCGAATTGAGGCCTTTATGCATGTCTACGCGATACTCATTAGTCGAATGCCAGGCACCGCAGTAGGGCTGTAACAAAAGGAGGCTTTCCAACGTCAGGATTCATTATCGTTCATACTGCATAAGAAGTTGATCATCTGTAGCGTTGCCTCTATGTCTGGACTTTCACTATACGGGCAGGATATCAGAATAAATAGACTTCAACAATGCAAACGCCCATGGATGCCCTTAATACGTATGCATATTAATGACGCAAGACTTCCCAGGTCACACCATTATTCCGACAATAAAAAACTACTTATGCTGCATAAAACTGATAGGGATAGGTTGGGTTATGAATGGTTGAAAGTGAAATTAGATTGCGGGTAAACAAGGGTCCCCATTAAAAAAGTCGATTAGCAGAGCCTGTCAAAATAGGTAACGAATTGCATTAGCTGATACGCAATGCAAATGAGAGGTCTAAGGTAGCAGTTCGTTATCATCACGTGACTACGGATGAAATAGGGCGAAAGAAGAATTTGGCCGTAGAGTACCAATTTTGATCATGTGACTACTGCGGAAGTGCTGAGAGGAGAGAAATTGTCTGTCTTGAAAACGCTTTCTTTGCGTGACTGCGCTGAAGTGGAGGGAGTAGATTTTGGCCATAGCTAATCGAGGAAAGACAGCGACCAAATTAGCTTCGGCCTAGTAATCGACCTTATCATAGCTGTCATCCCTGGTTAAAGCATTCTTATCATAATGGTGGTTTGCCAAAGGGAAGGGATAGTGCGGTGTTGTGTCGATACCGCGTTTCTACGACTAAATCATCCCCTCACAGGAGCCACCAATACTGCCAAACCAGGCTTCTGCAAGATGATACACATTGTACTCGGTCCATAAAAGGTTTTGATTAGCAAAATCTGTGTTTGCTATCGCTAAGTCATGTCACTGAGAGGTCTCGCAACGTAGTTGCTGCATTCAGTCGTTAAATTAAGTGGAACAATAAAGCGGTTATTGCTGAACCACATTTGAATGACAGAATGAATCCTGGTTGGCTTCATTAGAGAAATCAGCTTATTCGACCCGATCCTATAAACATTGCTGACGGTTATCGAATGCGCGACCGGAGAGGTATCCAAAAAGTAAACACTGAGCACCTATGTAAAATATGACGCGGTTGATTTCAAATGCAGTTGCTCCACTTTGTCTTCTTTGGTCTTACGCCAGGTCAATCGCAAATATGGTTGCAATCAAAATAAAATCTTTGCGCAATTTTGTATTATATTTAAACCTGCTCTCCTCGCATTTACTGCGTCTTTATGCGATTGACATAGCTGCTTTCCCAACAATGCCAAAATCTAGATTCCTGTAGTAATCTGGGTTTGTTTTCTGCCCATAGCTTTCCCTGAACTCTTTGCTCTTTTGCACACAGGTTACCTGCCTTGTTTTCAACTGCTTTTGCGTTTCAACTCTTGTGTTTGCATTTATTAACCGCTTACATTAATTTTTCAACATCCCTCCACTAAGTTTTTGTCCTTTATTCCAAATCTCGTCAAAACCAAAAACAATGCTGAAAAACCATAGCATGTTGATAGGAGCCAATAATGCAACATCAGTTCCTCGCCTTCTCCAATTAAAACTTTGACTCCCTTAGCGCCGGTATAAGTAGCAAATCTGACTATTTGGTTAGGCTTAAAAATCAAACATTTCGTAATAGAAATGCAATGTTTTGCACTTCATCTTTTCAAAAAATATTTTAATGGTGGCATCATTATTAAAAGAGCGCTCTAACTGCCCTGAGATTTCAAAGTGTAGTTACGCGCGACCTGCCCTGATGGCTGAGGATGATTCTATAATTGCAATTTAGTGAGTGCAGTTCTTGTCTGCACGAGAAGACTGCAGTGCTTTTTATCCACGTTTGACCACAGCCAACTTTACAGAATTAAACATGCTTATCTAACCATAGGCGTTTGCTCTATGCGATGTCGCAATGGAACGCATGTTTCGGTTAAAAGCACCGGAAGTAGCAATTGTTAACCAATGCCTAAAAAATAAGTATCCCATGTATAGGCATCCTGCTTGCATAAGTGAGTGTAGCTGTGCTATAAATATGAATTGTATTATCAGTCGAATACGATTTATAGAGAATGGGTATAGATATTACAACTATGACTGTATAACCTACCAGGTAGACCCTATGCACTTCTGTAAGGAAGAATCACTATCCAGCTTAAGACCTCTGACGCCCGTCAGATATTAATTATTGCAGTCATTATTAACGGATGGAGATATAAGTCAAAAGCGATGGTGGGCCCACAAATGCGTTATTATTCTGCGTCTGCACTTCTAACCAACATCTCCGAGGAGCTGCCACCATGCATCTAGCTCGTATCTAATCCACTCTAATCCGTTCTGCTCAACTGCTTTGTAATGAACATCTGCCTACAGTCGCCTGCATTAATTGTAGGCAGCGTTTCAATTAAGAATCCGCATAAATTTTCGTTTAACTTAAGTTAATGAAATGAAATCCGTCACCAATTATTGCAAAAGTATGTTCATTACATTATCCATAGAAATCGAGTGAAACAAAGCCCAAAGCATCTAGCTATCAGGTTTTCTGGGATCACCAAGGAAATTTCAAAGGAGAGTTTGCCATGATTCAGGCAAAGTAGGTTTCAGACATTGCAAAAATGAGAATAAATTATCTTTCTTCTACATTGGGTCTAACAAATGCATTAAAAAGTTCCTTGCATCTCCCACAAATAGGCCGTAAATGCCAAATACAATCGCGGAGTCAGTTAAAGGATATTGGCATACCTTTAAGCTGCTTGTTTGCATCTAAACAAGTTGTACATCCAACGGTGATGCATATAACACAGAAAAATAAATTTAGCTGTGCAAGAAATTCATTCAAATCTATGTGCGCATTATCAGAAAAGTATGAAAACTCAAAATCGGGATTTGCAAAATGATGTTCAGAATAGTTGGAACTTCACCGATTCTGTAGAACTGGCTTTTTATTGAGCCCTATTAGAAAATAAGCATGCTGGTATGTAAGTTTGGGAGCATTTAATTGCTTTCCGTTCTTCACTGCAGCTGAACACAAGCCGGTAGACCAGCGTAAATATGCGACTAATCACACGGACGATGTGACGTGTATTTGAAAATTTGATGCCTCGTACGGCATTATAATAAGCAACCATAGGTTGTACTATCTAATCTTTCTTTAAACTAGGTCAGACATTGCATTTGATTCTGAAAAAGGTGCTCTTTCAAAATTTCGACTAAAAATGTATATACTGATTGGACCTAAAGCTAGATCGTGAGGCTTAAAGTTAAGAGCGCCGGTTTTGGCATTTCGTCTTTTTCAGCCTCTTCCCTTTTGCCACTTCTGATAAGAGAATATTGAGAGCTTATGGGCACCTTCGTTATAATCGCTAAGGTGTTGTTTGGCAGCGTAGCAGTAACAAGTAGGAGGAGGATCCCTCATTGTTCAGAGAACCATTATGATTGCCCACAACCGGGCTCGGAAATCTTCCTTCGCCTCCTCCCTATAAGATTTGCCCAGAATTGCATAACTATTGCAGATAATGCATAAGAGCACGGAAGATTTAGTGTTTTTTCGTAGTACTTACATATTCAGCACCAGGCTACAATATTTTGGGAAGAATATTGTGGCTAAATATTTGTAATTACAGAACTTAAATTAAAATAGGAGCGATGGAAAGAAGGCAAATGAAACCTCAAATTAAGTAAAGTATCATTACAAGGCTGTTAGCCGTGCAATTATCCAGGCATTTCAAAACGCAAGGCAAGGCAAATGTATCGTCATATATAGATTGAGGTGTTTACTACTGCTTCCATAAAAGAAAATCCAAATGAGCGACAAAAGGCCTTTTCAGGGATTGTTCCGATCAAAGCTTTGGGCCATTAGCTGCAAAGATAAATTAAAATGCCTTTTAGGCACCACATTGCAGCACTTTGTTGTGTAAGTAAAATGATTTTTTAGCAAGTATTCTGCGTCAAACTAGTTGAATTTGAAATCAGTGTGCTAGTTGCTTAATTAATGACATCTCGTTTGATGAAAATATTTTAGCCATCCCAAAAATTAAAAGCTTAACCATAATTTAAATGAATTTATTTTGTTTAGACAATTCAAATGTGTGCAATGTTTTAAACAAATGGGTAAACGGTGATTTGCTTGCGCTGCAACCACATTTGAATTTGGGTATAGAGCCATTTCAACGCATCGCGAGTGTGGTAGTGGTTGTTTGCACAATTCATTGTACTCTGCAGAAATGAACGACTTCACCTGTTCAATATGCTTTGCGAAGCACAGTGACAGCATTTTATACCGGGCACACATGGCACGTGCGCATCAAAGTAGGCACAGATTTTGCCTAAAATTTTTCCAAATGACCACAAATTGTGCGTATAATCTCTTATCTAAACTTAAGCTATTCGGCAAGTAACCACCTGACTGTGACACTTCTACATGCATTGGCACCCTTAGCATTTTGTTTTAGAAAGTTTACCAGCAATTTGCCAAAGTTGCGCCGTGGTAGGCGAAACTATCGGCACGGTTCTCCTGCATCAAAAATGTGAGTTAAGCAGATAAATGTCGTAAACGTTTCTTCATTGCATTCGCATGCTCGTTGATATTAAGAAAGGTTTTATTTCAAATTCCAATAACAGCTGCAAACCACACTGAATGCCCCGCGTGCGGTCTGCCATTTGAAAGCTTCGAATTGCTTCTGATTCACTTTATTGGAATCCGCATTAGTGAGTTTGCAGGTGTTCCGATCCGAGCAGCAAAATATTGACCCACTCTATCGTCTTCTGTTCCAGATCAAACTACGAATTCTCATGGGATCCACTTTTACTGCACAGAATGCTATCACGATTATCTGACGTGGAAGTGTCTAAAATGGCACTTTCGTTTCCTTCAGCCCCGTGCGTTTTATCTCATTCATTAGACTTACTTTATATGGATGCTTGCAATTATTCTACGTCTTTTGCTTAACAGATGTATGGCAAGAACTGTTCAGCTTTATGGAATAAACATCATGTGCACAATGAACTTTGTAAGTCCTAAATACGTTTTATTTTACCATGCTAATTGGCATCAAAATAAAGGCCTATTAAAGCCGGAATATTTGTCGTTATGTTTAATTTTAGCCTACAAAGCTAAAGTGGAATTGCGGGACTTTCGATTATCTTATGTTAAGGTACTTTAACCAATTACGGTCAAATTGTGAGTGATCAGCTGCTTTCTTATATCTTTGTTTGTTCCTCATAATCTAAACAGTACTTGATATGCGAAGCACTATTTACCTTAGCAAAAATTTCCCGCAAAATTTATAGCTTGCCTATTTGTCTTTTTTGAAATCCAGGTGGAAACATTAAGACATTCTATTGCCATTTTACAAAGTTTTACTCTTGTGTTTCATTTAAGAACGACAATGAGATTATATGCATTAGGTAGTGTCATGATGCTCTAGGCGGCACTTTACTTAAAAGCAATGAAAATACAATGCACTTAGAATACTCTTCTTTCATTTAGGTAGTATCTATATAGAGTGAGGTGATCACTGTTTTTAATTGTTTTAAGCATTTTATGTGCTCATTTTCAAACATGGTGAGGAAGGAAAACCCTGATTAGTCTAACGACACTACAGTAAGTAAAATTCTCTCATTACTTCTAGTTCAATTATATCCTTTGAAGAATGTGTAGGGTGGAATCGTATGGGACACTCGATAGTATGTGCCGGCAGATGTTCATTGTGCATATCTTGATTGAGACATAGACTCACAGCATTCGAAGGACAGCTATTAGGTGCGCTCTGTGAACTAGTAGCTAGACACGAAGGCTCCTAGCAGAGATACCGCTCTGATGTGCCAAATCCGAGACTGGCCGCGCTTTGAAAGAAATCGAAGAGTAAAATTGTACCTAGTGATAACCGCCTTATTCACTGACGACTTGTGGTTTCTTTGCCTATGAAAGCTGTGTATTGCGGTGTAGATTTGACACAATGCCCCGATGTCAGCAGATCTTAAACCGTCTTTGGTTTCAACTTGACGAGCCCTCTTTTTACTTTTTATAGCTATTCCATGCATCCGGAAGTAACAGAATCCTTGTCCCAAGTTAGAGATTTGGGGTCCGTTGCTGCTTTCACGGTCCTCCAATTCCTCACAATTTTTGTTGTTCACTTCCATTAGTGGTTTTCTTGAAGGGTGCGATCAGTGTTAAGAAATATCCTCCTTAAGTCAATGGCATAAACGATTTTGAAACAGTTTAGACAAGGGAGCAATGAAGGCCTGCAGACCGCATTCCGAAAAGTATAATTCATAGTTATATTTACGGACTAATGCCAAGCAAACATTTGTCCAAGCGCCTATCCCTTGGTTTCCTCAGTTTTACTTGAAAGTACATAAGTGTCCTAGTTCAATGTGTGCTGCTTGAACTTGAAGTATTCATCGCTACTACGAATACTTACGACCGCTTCCTACTTACTACTTACCACTAATACTCACTTACTGCCCAAGAAGTTTCGGGTTCTGTGCAGGGTTGAGACAGATTTTTCGCAGGCTAATTGTCAATGACAAAAAGTCAAGAGCGGTTGCTGAATGGAAGTGGGAACGATTGGCAAGGCTATGAGCTAGAAATTGCTGAGGGTGAAGTTGGTAATAGAAGATGTCAAACTGGCATTACAAGGCTTGATTTTAATTAAGTGTCTTATTACTGGGTGGTTTAGCTTTATGCCACTGTAGCAGGCAGGAAGGCTTCTAATAGAGACTGGTGAATGCCTGCGGGTATCAATTAAAAGCTTTATTAGTTGATCATAAGCTGTCATATGGGCACAAGTACTGCCGTACTACCCGCAACATTGATCAGTGGTAACTGAATTGACTTAACGACCACCTACATCTAAGAATGCCACGGCGATGGCGAGTGTCAACTTTAAACCTGAAAAATCAAGGGTTTGCTTTAGTTATAAATGTCTCTAGTCAATTAAAATGAAATGTATTTTAAGCATCGCAATACAACAATGTGCCTTTTTAGGCTGGCAGAATGGTGCCCTTTCAGATTCTTTGAGAACTCACTGTGCTCCGCAGAACTGCTACTAACGCAGCCGATCGGCCCAGAAATGGTCACACTGCTATGGCTTGAAATTAAAAATCTAAACCAAAAGGAATCTAGTGAAATTGGTGCCCTTTGTCACAACTCTTGAAAAAGTTAAGGTCCTATTTATTGAGAATTAAAGGAACCACATTAGATGATACTAGATGACATCCTGGTTATGCGTCCACATGCGCATCTTTACATTCGAGCAAGTCTCATAACGTATTTCATAAAAATTTGAATAGTAAGGCATGCCTTTAAGTCGATTCGGCTGCTCACATTGGTCGCTCAATACACCTGTACCATAACTGCTCCTTTTCCGAAGAGCCATTACAAGGGTTCACACGACACATATCGAGCCAGTGTTAATCACATATACAAAGGGTTTGTTTGGTATAGAAGGTGTCTTCCCGACCAGAAGACCGGTGGGAAAAGTAATAATGCAAGGTAGAATGGTATTTAACAAAACTTAAGACTTCTAAATGAGATTCGCATTGTACCCTTACCAAACCTATACCACTAGCTTCGCTAATAAGTTTTGAATACACCGTAGCATTGGCTGCAACGGGGTTGACCTTGAAACTGGAGTTGATGGCCTTCCACCTAAAATTCGCATCATTAAATGCATTTTAGCCCATCGTTGCCTCCTTCCGCTCTCAAGGGACTCCAGATGATCTCTGAACATGCATGCGCATAACGGCAATACCTATTTGTGCAAAACATTACCTACTTGTTATTTTATAATATTGTTTTACCCCATATTTCATTCAAGAAAATAAGTTGCAGTGAAATACACAGGCTGTTGCCACTTTATTTGTGTTTTAAACCTTAATTGACATCGGTTAAATTATGGTTTTATTAGAATACTTCCTGCTTTTATGTAAAGAGTGCATGGGGACATTTAAGTAATTTAGCACCATTAGTTCTAGTGATGGCAAGCATTATGTGCACTCATCTACAAACTTAGTGAGGAAGAAATACCATGTGGATCCACACTCGCTGTAAAATTCCTCTCTCTCAGATCATGCATAAAGTTACATACCTTCGCCCTATTTCGGTTAGTCTGGTGGTTCCCTTCATGTCCTTTTCAAGGATCACGACAGCCACAGCTGCATCACTAGTGGCTCATGGATTGAGGTCTGGTGCTGTTGATTATTCATATCAAGTAGTCTCTCAAGAAGAAAATCAGCACCTGTACATTGCATAACGATCGCTGAAGTAGAGTGACCAATGATTGTGTATTTTCTTACAGCAGAAGTGTTTAGGTCTTTAAAACACTTCGCTAAAAAGACCAAACTCTTGTTATGAGCTAAAAAATTATCAGTGAGTTTAAATTAGCTCACCCTAGATGTTAACAAATAATTGCGGACTATTTGCATAAAGTTAAATATAGTAAAAACTTACTAATGCTTGCGTTGTATGAAAAGGAGGCATCCAAAGTAAATATGAAAGACCAGACACATGTGTACTAATCCGACCCCCAAATACGATAAACAAACGATAGATTCTCGGCCCTCACCACTTCAACTACAATCAGTGGCATAACGAAAATCACCGATGCACCAACGGTAAACTCTCGGCTCTCGCCACTTTAACTGCAGTTAGTGACATGATAAAATCGTCATGCAGGGCATTCCAGTCTGGGATCAGTGGTGTTTACGCGACTCAAATTGAGTGGCATATTCTATATCTGAGCAACTGCAACTAATCTAGTTAACCTAGATTCAGCCTCCTATTTTTTCCCGGAACCACCAATGCGTTCGTCCCATTTGTAGACACTACTTAATGCAACCGCCGAACATGTGCCCAGTCTGTCAACAAAGTGGAAGTTGTAGCTAGGCACTCTTCTGGATCTTCAGAATTAGCTTACTTCTTTGGAGTTATATTTGAGTGAGGAGGTTAAAGTGACTTCTTGTGCTGAACAGAGAGGGTTAAGAGAAAACGAGAAGTTGTTTAGTCGCCATACACACTCTTTCCTTCAGGCACAAAACGGTGTAGGAATGGGTACTTTAGAAGTGCTTGGCCTTCCTTGACGTTTTCAAATCAAAACTATGGACCTTTATACTGGACCTCTTTCCGCTCCTTTGACTCTAAAATGCATTCGTTTGCCTTGGCGTCTTCATCCTGTTTCTCAATGTGCTCTCCTTGTCGATCTCTATTCTCTGAATGTTGGCAGCTTGTGACTAGTCTGCGCTTTACACGAATCGAGACATATTAAGTTTGGCGATTTGGCACTTGGAATCCCGTTAACCGCAATGCCAATTCTTGTATGTTCCACGCAAATGACTCTCCATGTTACAATACTTGAGCAGAAATAAATTGGTGGTTTATGCTACTACAATCCATCCTCATCAAAGTCTTGCGGTCTAAAGCGGATCAACAAAAGTTAGAGATGTATGTTTACCACTTAATTAAGGCGTTTCTGCGGCCGCAATCGCTGTTAAGGTCTGTCGTAAAGACAGCTTAAACAGCATTCAATCAACCAGAGCATTTAAATGGCTCTAACTGCGCAAAACTACTCGTCTGGGAAACAAACTTTTGATCAAAATTGAGCCACCTTAAGAAAAATAAAAGCAATTTGGCAAAAACCGGTTGTGTAAGGCAATTTTGCTTATATGTACGATCTGTTGATAATGACGAATAAAATAGGACACTGCGCGTGAGAGGCGAGGTTCCTACCATCCTGACCCATCCCACTTACTCGCTTTCCTCTCCCCATCTTTACACCATCGCACCTTGAAACCTGCATAGGTGAATGTGGCAGTAGTGTCACTACCCCATCACTCATACCTATCTACATGCCATTACCGTTTTTTACAGCAGTTGCTGCTGCAAGGAGAGAAGTAGATGCACCAGGCATTGGCGCTGATTGGTAACGAAAGCATTTAATAAGAAAATGAGACAAAGCATTGCAAATACGTAATTATTGATAATGCGGCCCGCCCGTGAGAATAGCGTAACCCATATTTTTTGTTTATTACACATTATAATCCATAAATTGCGATTGGCATGAAAAGTAACGTCTCTAGAATGCGCATGCTATAAAGATAACACGACCAAACACGAGGGTATTGTGGTTGAAAAACAGATAAACCGAAGTCAGTGAGGTTTGACCAGGCCATGAAGTTCTATGGAGGAGCGTACCCTAGTCGTCGAGTATCACATTACTGCGATGTGGTTAGGGAAAACTTCTGCCATTACGTGCATCTGTCTCGTAGTCGGTGGCTTTTGTTACCCAAAGCAGTCAACATTTCAGCCATGTCATTATCTTGTGTCGTTCTGGTGCAAATACTGCCTATGGCTGTCAGAATGCATTCTGTAGCTACACATGTTCCCAGTCACTGTGCCATTATTTTGGAAACTCCATCTATCCCCGGAAGAAAGTCCAAGAGGCATTGAGTGGTGGAGCCCTCGTTGCCATGCTGAAAACTGCGACTAATGTGGTAGATGTAAGGGTAGGATGGACAAGGACTTTTGTGATTATACGCAGTGTGAAGCTAGCGAATGCTTCATTGGGCCGTTTTGGAGTTACGAATACATCACTGGTGGCAAATGCTGAAAACGGTAAGGCCAATATGCAACTAAGACGACCAGCGCTTTTGCCGAAACAGCACAAGTCAAGCGCACACTACTATTCTGCATTTCCTGACCACCGATGCATGCTTTCTCACCTCATTCGCACTTACATCTTACCAATTTCTCGTTTCCTAACGATAGGGTTTCCAGTTTTCCTTGTCCAGCATCGCCAATGTCCCACTTTTTGTGCCTCTACATTAAACCTCACCTCACATCCTTCGGCTTTTCAGCATTCCCCTTTATACAAATGACGCCGAAATGGACACAAGGACATCCTCCACACACCCCACGTCCATCCGCATCCGAAGTCGTCCGGATTGTTAACGGGTGTGAATGCACAATGTAGGGCACCACGTGAATCTGCAGGCATGGTGACCGGTTGAGTAATCGAATGGTTCTGCAGATGGATAATGTTGCCCACTTATGCTTATTTATGAGTTATAACAATGGATCTCGAGTTGTATTTTGTAGACCCAGAGCAAATGTCGACCTCGCAAGAGCCAATGGGGAGAACCAAAACATAAGTACGGATCTGTATGGTGATGGACGGTAAGAATTAAGGCAACCTTGCGTAAGAAAGGGAAGCGCAATCAACAATCAATGTTAGTGAGTGACGGTGAAATTCTTGGAAACGTTCACTTTCTTGTTGAATTTGGGCCCATTCTCGGCTCTCGCCACTTTAACTACAGTCAGTGACATGACAAAAATCGCTGATGTGCCAACGACAAATTCTCGGCTTCATCTGCAGTTAGACATGATAAGATCGTCATGCAGGGTATTCCAGTTTGGAATCAGTGGTGTTTACGCGACTCAAGTTGAGTGGCATGTTCTGTATCTGAGCAACTGCAACTGATCTAGTCAACTTAGAATCGGCCTCCTATTTTATCCGGAACCGCCAATGCGTTCATCTCATTTGTAGACACTACTTAATGCAACCACTCAACATGTGCCCGGTTTGTCAACGAAGCTGAAGATGTAGCTAGGCACTCTTCTGGACCTTCAGAATTGGCTCACCTCTTTAGAGGTATATTTGAGTGAGGAGGCTAAAGTAAATTCTTGTGCTGAACAGAGAGGGTTAAGGAAGAACGAGAAATTGTTTAGTCGCCATGCACACTCTTTAATCAGGTGCAAAATGGTACGGAAATGGGTACTGCTTGAGTGCTTGGCCTTCCTTGACGTTGTCAAATCAAGGCTATAAACCTTTGGACTGGACCTCTTTCCGCTCCTCGGACCCTAAAATTCATTTGTTTTCCTTGCTTTCTTTATCCTTGTCCTCAGTGTGCTCTCCTTATCGATCTCTATTCTCTGAATGTTGGATGCTTATGACCAGTCTGTGCTCTAAACAAACGAGAAATCTAAAGTTTGGCGCATTGGCACTTGGAATCTCGTGAACCGCAATGCAAATTCTGGTATGTTCTACGCAAATGGTTTTCCCTGTTACAATACTTGAGTAGAAATAAATTGGTGGTTTGTTCTGCTACAATCCATCCGCATCGAAGTCTTGCGGTCTAAAGTAGGTTAATAAAAGTTAGGGATGCATGTTTACCGCCTGATCAACTTGTTTCTGCGGCCACAATTGCTGTTAAGGCGTGTCGTAAAGACAGCTTAAAAAGCATTCATTCAACCAGAGCGCTTTATTGGATCCGAATACCCAAAACTTCTCCTCTGGGAAACAAACTTTTGGTCGAAACTAAGTTGTCCGAATAAAAATAAAAGCAATTTGGCAAAAACCAACCGTGTAAGGAAATTTTGCTTATATATCCGACCTATTAATGATGACGAATCAGATAGGACACCACGCGTGAGAGGCGAGGTTCCTAGCATCCTAACCCATCCCACCCACTCACTTTCCTCTCCTTCCAATCTGCACACCATCGTACCCTGAGACCTGCATAGATGAATGCGGCAGTAGTGTCACTACCCCATCACTCATACCTATCCACATGCCATTACCGTCTTCTACAGCAGTTGCTGCTGCAAGGAGAGAAGTAGATGCACCAGGCATTGGCGCTGATTGGTAATGGTGCTGACAAGGTGTCACGAAGACTACGTTGGCAACTTAGTGGTGTGATTGTAGGGTGTCTGACTCTAGATGTGTGCTCAAATCACGCCAGGATCGGTGCACTTCAGCCCCTACCTTACCCTTGTACTCTGCTGCGCCACGTACAAAACGCATTTTAATTGCAGCCTGTCTGCCTACTCCGCGCGATCCAATAGGGAAGAAATTAGGAGGCGGACGAGGGGAGGCGAGTTGGGAGAGGTTGGCATGTAAGTACAGCGAAGTATTGCGGCAACTAGGAACGCGATTTGTTTGCCATAAAATGGCTTGATCGTGGCCGACAGGAATGGATTAATTGAATATGAGATGGTTTCCAAGCAGCGAAAATCCAAACTATACATAAAGCATTGGGAGGCGAAGAAGGGAAGGCACAAGCTACGCTGCCATAGCTGCAGACGAGACTCGAACCCACAATATTCTGGGTAGAATTTAAGCGCGCTTCACACTGCGCTACAACAGCTTCATCTCTCACATCCTCCCGCCTTTGACTGCTAGGACATTGCTCTACTCTTTATTGCATGGCATGCCATGTCCGCTCTCCTACACTCACTCGGTGCAAGCATGCTTCGCCACATGGTCAATGTGTCGATACGTCTGATGCAGTCTAGCACCACGCCACTCAACCAGAGGCGTTGCGATACACCATATTTGTTTCCTTCCTGGGTGTTTTTTATAATTACATTCGATTGAATGCCGCTAGCGGTGGCGGCTACAAGGTGGAAGTGTGAAGGCAGCATTGGCAAGAGCACTTGAGAATGATGCGGATAAATTTAACGTGGTTGAGGTGAGCAAGTGGTTAGCGGTGGCAAGTAGTAGCGGGGTGGTAGTGGTTGCACGGGATCCGCCTGTAGATTCGTCACAAGAAATAGGGGCGTGGTTATAATGCGCTAGTCGAGAAGTAGAGCTCCCCAGAAGTATGATTATAGCCTTCATTCATCTCTCCTTCCCTTGCCTTACTATCTGCAGTCGTTTGTCGTCCCATAGGATTAGAGTGGACTCGCATCTTTAGTGTTTTACTGACAGCGTGGCTTCATGGTGTAGTAATTAGAACCCAGGACTTTGAGTCATGCAGCCCTTCCTCATTCTTGACCCACCAGCTACCTCTAAATGTTGCCTTTATGAAGGAAGGATTTGTGCACGCTCAAGCAGTGGCAGATAAGCGGGATAATATAGGGCTAGCTTGTTGCATGACACCTTCGGTGCCTTGGGACAGACGAAGGTTGAAACTGCTCTTAAAATTCGTTGGCGTACAGCACGTATAACAGTACCGGTCGAGGCTTCCTTGAAGACATTTAAGCACATAATACAAAGGCAAGATAAATATGCTTAGCAAACAGAAAGAAAATTGGGCTGATGGCATGATGCGGAGGCCAGTACAACGGCGAAGGTGATTTGGCCACCTAAGTGACTTTAACCTAATCCGGCAGTCAAACGAATGGAGCATTACCACGACGGCGGTTGTCGAAATGAGCAAAAGTCAAGAAGGCTGGAACGAGATGGTGCTGCACTCTTCTTATTTAATCCCTACCATTCCTGCTGCAATTGCTCTCAATCTGCACCCTACTGTGTCCACCTTCACTGCCTGCACGATTGCCTGGCCCTCTGGACTGGCTGGCCTTCATACCTAGCTGCGTGGGTGCCTAGTTATTTGCCCGCCACACAGACTTGCCGGTTGGCTAAACGCCTAACTGGCTGGATCTAACGCTGTTCAATTAAGCGTCTACCTGTATGTTTGGATAACCAACTCTCCTAGCTTGCTTTGATGGCTGCGAATTATGAATTAAAATTTGACCGATGCATACACACTTGAATCTAGTGGCGGGTTAGGTCACTTTAGCTCCATTTCCGCTGATGTTTTTATTGTCACCACTTTCTCTTCTATTCCTTCTTCTCCTTTTCTGGATAAACCTTAATGCATTTCGTGTCGCTTTTCTTTGACGCATTCGCTCCTTTTTCTATCCAATGCTTTGGATTGGGGGTGGCTGGAGAATAAAGCGAAATCTGAGAAGTGGCATTCAAACTGTGGTGTGAAATGGATGTCAATAAATTTACTGAATTCAAAACAATAATTAACTAGGTTTTTAACTGATGAAACAATTAGCCAAGCAGAAAATTTTAATCTGGCTTGGGTGAAGCTAAATATCAGGTCGTCTAAGAATTTCGAACAGAAAAATGACATAATTAAACACGCAAATCCAAATCGCGCACACAGACGTACAACTGCACGAGGTTTACCTCAATAATAAAGGTGGCATTTCTTCGTAACCACTTTTTAATGTACTATTTGATCCAACTCTCTAAATTGCAAAATATGCACCCGGGCAATGTGAAAGGCAAATGCATTTGCGCTGTGCTATACACGAGCGCACTCACTGCAAACTCGTTGCCAGTTTCCCTGAAGATCCGAGTATACAGACAACTAAAATGACAAAGACCAAACATAGGCAATACGGTGAGTAGATGGTCGTCTGCAGTTCAAATCACTAACAGGCATATCTTGGTTTTCAACTGTACAACGGGATAAAAGACCAAATGATAAGAGTCTACGATGAGCTGAAATATTTGGAACAGAGTGTGTCGATGACTACGTTAAGCATTGATCTCTGAATTTGTCATACCATTGAGGTTGTAATACGTTTGATTGGGCTTATACAGGCATGGATGGCAATGATGGAAAGCTCCCGATTGCCGGTCTTCTCTACCTTACCTTACTTATCCACTCCTTGTTACATTCTATTATCTTTTCCATTCAGTTGCGCTTGCATTTTAACGTAACACAACCTAAAGTCTAAATTTTACTCGGCTGCTAGCACATTAAATAAAGTGACTTTCAGCTATCAATGACTTGCTGAAGGAGATGTTGTTCTTTGGGGTTAAGCCATTTGCAGCAGGTGGCTGACTAGCTGCTCCCATCTTCCCTACTTCTTACCTTGCAATTTATTCAGCATGCTTTGCTGAGTCGTTTAGAGAAATTTGATAAAACTCAGCCATATGGGAGGCAATTTATTTTGATCCATTGAAACAAAAACGGAAGCACAGCATCCGCATACAGCTGTAAGGCCCCATAACCCCTTGCCTTTGATATTGACTCAAAGAACCCTGTTTGAATGGAGTCAAACGCACCACAATCCTTAGCCTTAAAAGTTCAAGCATTATGCGTTGCATTTATCAAGGCCGATTCATCAGTCACTAAGGTAAAAGAGAAAACCACGTGCTTGTTTTACACTCCTACTTAACCATTAACACTAATTTTAATTTTGATGGGAGCAGGTGCCTTAACATAACTTCGCCACCTGACTTGTGATAAGATTGAAAGTCAGCTCAAACAGAGATTCATCTAACACTCCTTAAATTGTATTTGCCCGCAAGTGTTAAAAGGCTTCAGTATCTTAGTATTTACGCGAATTAAAGGCTCGATGGACGGAGAAAGTGTAAAACTAAGGCTTCGTTTGATGTGGTCTAATTCAAATAGCTGGTTGCTGACACGGAAGGCAAGCTTTTGCTAGGTTACGTTGATTTTACTTTTCTAAGAGCTTAGAAGGTAGAGAATGGTGATTAAACAACACTATTCGAGGGCGACCTCATGTATGTACGCGGTTATTAGAAGAGCTGAGCAGACATAGATGTATTAAGTAAAGTGGAAAGAAAGTGCATTTCGTAAAGAATAGGATAACGCCGCAACACATTGGCACAAACGCAATTAAGGAGTTTGTTAAAAGGCTTTAGAGGCCTACTTCGTTGTATTGCTAGCGCTTAAATATTCTCAATGCGCTGCCTTGAAAAGGGGTGTAGTGCATTAGTTTGATGGTCACAGACATGCAGGCTAAGCCATTACAAAGCTGACCCAAGCTGCGAGCTTCCTACAGAACGATCAACAACATTGCTACGCAGAAAAATAACTTCAACTAGTAATATATATTGCTAGCTCCTTTAGCAATATGCTTATTGAATGGGGCAGTTTCTTTATGGTCTTGACAAAGTAACTGGCTGACAAACGAAATATTCAATGATATTGTAAATACAAAAGAAGAACAAGCACAAATTGAGGATTAGGAAAAACAATTTGTGCAGGAAAACAGTTCCTGCTATTAGTAATCTAATGCATTTATAGACTCCCGAAATAGCTTAAGCAAAAGTGGAACCAAATAAGGACCTAAAAACGAGGTCCACGAATTCTACGCAACGAATATAGGATGGCTATACCGTATTTTCTGACACAGCAAATGAATGAAATCAAAATCAGCACGCAATATCGTAGTATACGAAGAATAATATAAGAAATTGTTTGCAACCAGTAGTGCCGTAGGCGTGACCTCATTCAGCATTTGTTTCAGAGAACGAGCGCGTAGGTTGCTGTTGCTTGGCGCTTAATGGAACTTGACACCTACTTTATTTGTATCATTTTTAATTGCTAGCCTAGTTGTTAGATTCAGTTAAATGGCAAATATTTTTGGAAAATAGGATCATCTTTCGGGAAATACTACATTGTTATCACCGAGGAACTTTCTGAGATTGTATGGGATAAGATCTTTCTCCTTGCCAATTGTGGTGAGAGTGCAACTAAGCACGCTTAGGTGGTGTACGCCGAAAGCAATGCTCAGCTCCAACGGGGAATTATTGCCCTCAAGGAGAAATTGAATTATCTGGAAATTATGGGTGGTTGTAAGTTGCTTCCCATTCGACTTTTAACAGGATCCTTGTAGACACTCAACCCTTCCCTTCTGCACATTAAAATCCTACTAAAAACTCGAAACCTACTGTTTCGCTCCCCTCTGCTCGTCCAAGAAACAAGTCTGGTGCGTTCTTTCCGCTTGGTTTTTATGGTGATCTTGTTACCATGGTGTTCTATTCCATCGCTTTGGGTTAATTAGTCTCTCTTATCACGGTATTTTGTTTTCACCGCATTTTTTAAAGGGAATGTTCTATGATATGGTTACATTAACCCAGTGTTGAAATTAATTGTTCTTGATTTCACTTTTGTTTTAGTCAGGTTATAATTTCTATAGATTTCTCCGGCATAATAGTCTTGCTAACCGGTCAGGGCAAACTATGTAGTTTTGTGGGAATAATCGGTCTTATTTGTTATTTTGAGATGCGAATTAGAAATGCTTGGTACATCTTTGTCGCAAAAAATTGTTTTTATTAATCGCTATCTGTGACAAGATGCATCCTAAGCATGCATATCCAATCATATGCAACTTGAAAAATCGAGCATTTTTACGAACTCGGGGGCTGGTCCCTTCTGGTATTATAGATGAAGCAAATACTTTGATAAGCGGGGCGTGCCGCTAGGTGACGAAAGGGAATTTGACATCAACGAGGCGTTTGCATCGTCATCGCTGCATGGTCTTGCATCTGCACCAATTATAGAGATTCGGTATTGATAAACCCGAAACCATTGGCAACCAGCTTCATCCCACTTCAACATAGTTAATGGCTGTTGCAAAACGCCGTCATCGCATAGAGGCAGAACTAAGCATGCTTTGTATTTTAATAGCATTCCTTTTATTTTTCAAAAGCTTCTTTTCTGATGGGTCCAAAATGGACGATGACATTTGCCATGCATATTGATCAGTAAGGTGACTATATGTTGCCTTTTGCTCTTCGACTTTTTACGATGGGATTCGGTCAAGCGCTCTTACTGTTATTTTGATCCATATACTTGTAGCTGCCTTTCTTCAACATTTAGACGCAGAAGTCTCTTGAAGTTATTAACTTATCAATTGATTTGCTGCATATCAGTCGCATTGTGTCACGTTGCACTCCGTGTGCCCAATTAATGGAGTTGATAGCAACCTTTACTCTTCTTGTAACTCAGATAAGAAGCATTCCTATCGTGATGCTAAACCAAAGCCTCAACCGAAAAGTAGACAGAAGGACAAAGATCCGTCTGTTGACATTTGTCGCGTCGACATGCGAGTGGGCAAAATCGTGGAGGTGAAGCACCATCCTGATGCAGACTCACTCTATGTAGAGAAGGTTAGCCGCAATTGCTTTTTGTCCAGGCATCCTGTCACCATGGCGGCAGCATGAAAAAAGCGTGAGGCTTGCTCATACTTCTTGTAGGAATATTTAAGGTGCTGAAAGTCTGTTACCTCTGACTCATGCCAGTAAACCGTCTTTGAACATTTAGGAACCAGTATAACTCGGCCCAACTTGTTTTATCCTTTACATCTCTGGTTTCGACATGAATAGGGGCTATTATTTGACTGCAAGCTTGTTTTTCTGCGTAAATGCCTAATATTTAAAATGCCTACATTACATTATTTTCAAGGACCGCCCTAAACTTTAACTAGCCTTGTGGAGCGAATTTGATCCTGCTCTCCCTGCAAATTAGATTTCTGGCAAATATACCTGTGTTCTGAGTTGTCAAAACATATTTTAACCTAGAAACGCAGGTCTTTTTCCAGGTTGAGCACTAATTGAAAACTTTGGACGATCTTTGTCACTACCATAGCAGTATGATTTACGGAATAGACTCGTTTCGACGATTTGTGCTGGAAGGTAACGCAGAATAGACACTATGTGGCGATTCTTAGATCTTGTTAAAAATTTCACTGACCATCCCAGGCAAAGGCATAATGGATGGTCTGGTAGACGTTGTGGTTAATCGTAAACTATTTTAAAGAACTTTGGTTAGTGTTCTGAATCGACAAAACAATAGAGGACTCAGAGGTGATTTTGATAGTATAATCAATCGATGTTTAAATCCATGCAGTTTCCAACACAATCTATCATTATGGTGAAAATTTTGAGGCAACTGGCTGCGGATTTAATCTGCCTTCGTGGCTAGTAATCTCAGAATCATCAAAAGGGAATCACAATGGTTTAATTCTTAAAATGAATAGGCATCAGCCCTCTTTAGATCCGAGGACCGAAACTTGAAAGTTGGAATTTGTGACAAATAGCAGCCCGTGCTAAATGCAAGTGCTCATCCTTTTTATATCTTTGATCCTTTTAGAAGATGATTTTTAATGCTTTGGCCCGCTCTGTACGACGATTTAGTATGATCTACCTTTCTCCAAAGAAAATTTCAAATCGTGTGGTTTTTTTAAGTTTGCGGGATTAGAATCTAGTTTAAATTATTTTGGAGTGATAGCGGCTTGAACCAACCCTAGCGATTTGCAAGACACTTATTTGATCTGCGAGTTTTATGAAGGAAATGCTAACCCGATTCTTGGCTGATTGGTTCATACGTTGAAACATCAGAAAATTTACGAACTCGATTAAAGGGTTTTTACTCGCCAAGTTCCTGCACAGAATATAAGTAACAAGCCACTTTGGAACACAAAGAATACTGATCTAGCTGCATGGCTGCCTAATTATTATGGAGCACGGGTATGGTCTTAGATAGAGCCTTGCTTTTCTTATGAGTTCTATCCTTTCGGAAGCTCTACCTTCAGAAATCCGTCAAATTTATGCAGCCGTTGTCGTTGCTTTCTATTGCCAACTATATCTACCAAACATTCAATGCATTCTGTAGTGACCTTTTCATAATTTTGGCTCCTGTATGGCGAATTCGTTTCTTTACTCCTCCTAGGTGGATCTAGGTGAAGGCGAACTCCGCACCGCGGTCAGCGGTCTCGTCCCACGCGTACCCATTGAGAGAATGCAAGGACTAGTAGGCATTTTTGTGCGTAATCTCAAACCTGTCAAGATGCATGGCATCGAACCGCAGGTTATTCTGATGTGCGCCGTTGATGCCAATGATAGAGTAGAGCCTCTAGTTAATGTGAGTCTGACAGAACCAGCGCTGGGTGACAAGGTCTACGTGGAAGGCTATCCTGGTGAGTTGATATCTGCATTCTATTGTGGAGTCTCGGGCTTTAGAGGTATGCTGCTTATTGCTGTCATCACATACCCATCAAATTGGGAAAATCTGCCGGAAGCTATTAGAATGGTACCGAATTTCTAATGACTTACCAATCCTGAGGTTGCATCGGCATTTGAGTTCAACCGACAACTGCTTAAGCTTGAGTGCATTCATTTTTACTACTATGAATGCTTACGACTACTTGCTACTTACTACTGCCACTACAACTCACTACCCAGAAGGTTTTAACTGCGCAAAGTTAAGATATTTTATTCGTAGACCAAGTGTCAATAACAAAAAGGCAGGAGCAATGCCTGAATTACCATGAGAGCGATTGGCAAGGCTATGAGCTAGAAAACGCCAAGAGTGAAATCGGTAATCGATGTCAAACTGACACTACAAGGCTTGATTTTATTCAAGTGTCTTATTTACCGAGTGGATTAGCTTCACATCACTGTGGCGGGCAGGAAGTTTTCTAATGAAGACCAGCGAATGCCTGCGGGCATCAATTAAAAGCTTCATTAGTTGGCCATAAGCTGTCACATGGACACAAGTACTGCCACACTACCCGCAACATTGGCCAGTGGTGTCTAAATTAACCTGACGACCACCTACATCCAAGAATGCCACTGCGACGGTGGTTGCCAACTTTAAACTTAAAAAATTAAGGGTTTCCTTTCGTTTTAAATGTCTCTAGTCAATTAAAATGGAATGTGTTCTAAGCAACCAATCTAGCAGATTCAATAAAACAATGTGCTCCTTTGGGTTGGCAGAATAGTACTCTTTCAGATTCTTTGCGAACTCACTGCACTCTACAGAACCGCTACCAACATAGCCGACCAGCTCAGAAATAATCGCACTGATAGGGCTTAAAATAAAAAAACTAAACTAAAAGGAATTGAATAAAATTGGTGTCCTTCATTATCACTCTTTGAAAAGTTAAGGTCCCATTTATTGAGAGTTGAAAGAACCGCATCAAATGGCATTAAATGGCATCCTAATCATGTGTCCACATACGTATCTTAACATCCAAGCGAGCCTCATAACGTCTTGCGTAAAAATTCGATTAGTGAGGCATGCCTTTAAGCCGATTTGGCTGCTGGCATTGGCCGCTCAATATACGATGATGAACATCTGACCGTAACTGCTCTTACTCTGAAGAGCCATTACAAGGGCTCACACGACATATATTTAACAGGTGTTAATTGAGTAAACAAAAGGATTTTTTGGCATAAGAGGTGCCTTCCTTGACAGGAAGACTAGCGTAAATTAATAACGCAAGGTTGAATGTCATTTTAAGAGAAATTACGACCCTTAAATGAGATTTGCCTTTTACCACTACCAAACCTCCACCACTAGCTTTGTCGATAAATTTTGAATGCATTGCAGCATTCGCTATAACAAGATTGATCTTGAAACTAGAGTTGACGGCCATCCGCCTAAAATTCGCAACATTAAATGCAGGCAGACATGCCACTTTAGCTAGGATGGGTTGGCTGGATTTGAGCCCCGTCGAACAGCTGCTTTTGTATCAAACATTGTGTAATCGCATCGCGTTTTTTAATGAACGTGATTACAGTGGTTACTGGGCTGTCTTTTTGAGGTCAGGGGATTAAAAGTGGGTCAATGTGGCGAATCGTACGACCGCACCCCATGGCACACATTGCTGAACCCGGTTATGCGGTTTTGGATTTAACAAGCCTAGGAAATAATCATTTGCTTTTGGATGGTTTAAGTTTGTTAAAAGCGGTTTGCCCATGATTGGATTCGGCTATTGCATTGTGAGCACATCCCTTTACTTGTTTCATGCTAATTAAGCACAAAACTAGTGCCTTTGAAAGAAGCCTGGAAATCGCCAGGCATATACTATGCTCAATATCTATATGTTATCAGTAAATTATGGTAGAGTATAGAGGCTAGTCCAATGAATTGCCACCATCTAGGCAAAGACCCATGTCTATCTTAAGTGTTCAGTACAGATGACCCCTTCCCAAGAAATCGAAATGTATCGATGTTTTCGGGAATTAATTTGATCTTTAAGACTTTTAAATTGGTGTTTAAACTATAGTCCAAATCTGCTGCTCCCATTCTTCAGGGAAATGGCGATGTCCTCGATTTGGTGGAAGGAAACGTTTGCGTCATTAAAATGGCACAATTTCTACGTTGGCAGTAGAAATTCAAGGTAGGAGCATGTGCCTTTGCGTCACATATAACAAGAATAATTTTGATTCAGACACTGCGTTGAGATTATAGGCGCGCAAATGAAACCCTTCGCATTCGAGCGATGAGATGCGACTTGTCGTAAAAGATGATGACCAAACTTCAAATGCAGGGGGACTGAAATGGCATTACCCCATACCAAGGGAAGAAAAGTGACAACATTTGTGCCTAGAGATAAGTAGACCACAGGAATATGGGGATGTGAAGCGTTTAAAACCATGTTTGAGCAACCTCTGGACTTTCCTCGATGGAGTCTGCTTGTAAACTGCTAAGTAGAATCAAACCGAACGCTGCTAATTTTGCAAGGAAAGTAAACTTAGTCAGAATTAAAAGAGGCGAACTTTAAGAAGAGAAATGCAATGCCTCAAAATAAATCTCATTCCTCACTCATTTAACATTATTTCAGCACAAAAAGAAATTATGATGCTCAAGTGAAATACTTGTATTCTTCTGAGCATCTCCGTTGTGACAATTGCCTTCCTTGGGCTAATAGATTCTTTAGCAATTCCATCACCGTAAAAATAGACGTGCGCATAGTCCTTAGTAATATTTTATATGCAGCTACGAAAACAGAAGTTTGTGGCATATTTTATGAGCTAATCAAACAGCAGGGATTAATAAAAAGGCTTAGTGGGATGAAAGTGGGTGGAGTTGAGTAATATGTAAACAGCATCTCATGTGGCATGAAACTTGTAGTTCACATTTTGAAGCGGTCTAGGCAATTTAATGTGATCTTACACCTGTAGCGGGTAACGTTACTTATTTTTGAACCATCATTTTCGTCATTGCTTGAGGTTTTGTGGTTACATGTTTCGCTATTATCGGCGTATGAGTAATGCCTACCAGAAGCACACAAATTAAGCGCGCCCTCACAGTGTAGGCCTAAGGACAGCTAAAACATTTTTCAATCAATTCACTTGCGGGGCCTTTCCAAATGCGCTTATTTAACTTTGCTCCCAAATTGCAATCCGCCTTAATATCGAGAAGCAGGTCTGCAATAAATTTAATGAGTAGCAGGAGTTGTTTATGATAAGCATGTGCTGGCAAAAAGGTAAATCACTTCCCGTGCATTTGATTCGGTTTCCTTAATCCCTGATGTTGTGCAAACTGCTGAACTTTGAGAATTGTGGGTTGATTCTACTTTTGCAGATACCCAGAGGAATGATGACCTAGCGGAATATGCGGAGTGCATTTAGTGTGCATCGCAAGTTGACCTCTTCAGGTTCTAGACTTTTTAATCAGCACGAAAGACGACAGTTTTAGTGCCTCAAAGCACATGAAACACTAAAAGGCGCACATCCTAAATTTTCGGTTAACTGCTTCTACCTTTTGGATGCTAGTAGGCATGGTTGTAAAATGAGATCGAAATTTCACAAGCAAACAGCCAAATTCTTCGCTGCTGCGACGCACCCAAGATAACCAGTCACTTCACTTTAGATTATTTGGTTAAACGAATAAGATCCTGCCCGGTAATAAGTTTAAAGTTGACAATGTATCAGGCACAGCTGACCTGTGCTGTCCTGCCCTCATGCACGAATCGAGGGCACACTACGCCCATCTATCAAAAATAAGGCCCAACTGCCTCTGGCTCAATAGCTTCTTTCCATCTAGGCCGACCTCGTCAGATTAGCTCAAAACTTGTGCAGTTAAATAACTGTTTACATTGCAACTGGTAGCAAAAGTAGCACAAAAATGAAAGGTGCCATGATTTTCATAAAGTAACCAGATTTGTTATGAAAGGCATGATGAGCCTTGCAGAGGCTTCCAATTTAATTCATTGGCTTGCAACTTGGTGGTTACTAGCCATTGAGGAATTTGAAGTTTGTGTTCTTTATGTTTTGTGATAAGATGGCATGCACAAGACAGAAGAATTGGTCATCCAACTTATTACTTTATAGGGATCAAGAAAACAGCATGTACAGCGCACCGCGATCATACGAGCATACCCTTGAATCATCGTGTCGAATAGTTAGTTGTATCCTCATGGAATAAGTATCAAAGACAATATGGAAGCCTTTGGCATTGCTCTTAAAATACTATGACACCTTAATTGACGAATTCTGAGAAATGGTTCTTCACACAGTATTCGATTCACTGCCATTCTTATGACCATAATTTCTGACCCAGAGATCTTAAGGAACTGCGGTCAGTCAAAATGCGTGGATTTTAATAAGGAAGAATTCGCTCTATTGCTGGAGGTTAAATAAACTAAAAGGGTGATCAAGTCACATCGTTTGAACTGCAACTGCTGTTAACACAAAGTAGTTTAAGTACCCAGTCCAATTCTCTTCGCTCAACTGTTACCAGAATAGTGATAATTTTATTCGCCCTTCTAGATATTCTGATTAACATCTAAGCCTGACGTCAGTAAGTTTTCCGCCGTATCTTGCATAGAGTGCATCCGATCCGAGTGAGAAGTTGCCTCTGCATGACTAATGAATGGTGTACTCTCTAAAATGCATGCGATTTGTAAGTAATTAAAGACAAGAAACGCGATTGCGATATTAGTCCTCCTTACATATTTGAGCATCAAATTAATGTGCATGCCCTATTCAATCACTTCCAGCAAAGTGAGCGTAGATCATGGAAACCTGGAAGAACCGTTACACAGGTTACTATTTGAGTTACCCTAGGGCCTGACGTGTAGTAAATTTAGTTACCATTTTCTGAAAGAATGATAGATCCAACACGAAATGGCTTTAAAAGGAAAAAAAATTTACTGTCAAATTAATAGATGTTGACTTAAAGTTTAACTGGCAACATTAACGATAGCAGTACAGTCGCAAGTTTTCGGTGCATTTGGAGAAGTACGAGCTGCCATGCTTGGTTGTTACGTTGTTGATGCTTAAAAATGGAAAATCAGGCAAGCGTTTCAGCTACGCGACTTTTAGACATGGCGATGCAAAGATAACAATGAGTAAAGAACGGAGGAATCCCCCCAAAAATGTGCGTCATTTAAAAGTTGATATCAATTCAAGACAAAATATCCACGGTGGCATATGTTGACGACAATGAGGCAAATTATTGCTTCACGAAGTCATCACCTTCACTTTTTATCGTTGCTATATTATTGTCGCATTTTTCAAATTTACTTATCCGTATTTATGTCAAAATGTAATTGCAAAACTTTACTGGATTTCAGATGTCAAACAATTTGAATGGTAAAGCGTTCTGTTCAAAAAAATAACGAATGGTTGCCAAAATTGATAAAAAAAATAAAGCCGGGATGAAAGTCATAGAATAGATGGAGCGACGAAGGCATGCAGACACTAAAAAGGCAAAAAAAGGGAAAGAAGGGTGCCAGAATGAGCAAGAAGAAGCAAAAATGGTGAAAGGGTGGGGATCGGGGCAGTGTAAAGAGGGCATGAAGAGACGAAAGATGAAAATTGAAAAGTGGGAGTAGGATGAACTTCAGCGATTACACACACTTGCAGGAAAATTGGCGCACTTCGATGGTAATCCTCTTGAGCCAAATTTATTGGCAATAGAAAGTAAAATGTCCAAAAGGTAACATTTATTAGCTCAAAGTGCGTGACGAATTCATGCAAAAAGGTAAGCTATAAATAATATCCACACCAACAATGATGCTCCTCTTTTATATCGACTGCCTCTCACTTGGCAAGTTATGTAAGCAACAAATATTCTGACAGCAACAGCGCATAAAATTTTGTATAAATGCATGAAATTTAATCATGCGTTTGTACAAAGGAGACAGCTAATAGGCAAATATGAGCCCTGTTGAATTCATGGTACATGACCTAATTAATCGTATGCTGCATGATCTAAGTTTTAACCTCAGCACTATCATTTACATTTTGATTGAGCTGCTCTTGGTGGGACTAAAATGCGCAGAACGTGTTGTGAATGCAAATGCATTGCGCTTAGTAATGCTAATGGAAGTGGTGGTGACGTGGATAGCGGCATCGGATTCATTTGTCGTGGTGGTGTCGCTGTCATCATCTAAAGGTACACGAGTGCGTCGGCACTGGTGTTTGTTAGAATCATGCTCTTTGCAATGCATTGGCTAGCGCATGGAAAACTACATTTGGCATTGTGTTTTTGGGTTGATGCAGGACCTAATAAGGAGGAAGTGAAGGTGACGTGGAGCGGTGGGGATAAGAAAAAGGGGGATGAACAAAATGCATGGTGTGGATGCCGACGTTTTCATGTAGGAAAGGCAGGAAGAGTGCATGGGTGGAAGAGAAAGAGAAAGGTAAGGGGTAAGCGATTCAGTGCTCATTGTGAACCTTCATAAGTTGGCATTCTGACTAAAATCATACGAGCATATTTGATTAATTGATAGATTAATCGTTTTATAACAAACGGTTTTGAAAAAGTCTGTGTTTACTTCATTCTGTACGCAGCTTTCAGTCACTAGTTAATCGTCGTTGACTGGAGTTGAAGCGCTCAGATAAGGTAAACGCTTGACCAATTATGTTACCTTAGCTTTAAACGAAGGACCTTGCTCATTTACGGATCTGCTTAGCCTTTGTTATATTCAAATGAGAGGTTAAGCTACTCCTGTTTGCTACATTTTATAAGATTGCATCTATATTTCCATTCCATTTGCATGTCCTACACAAAATTCTTGTCCAGGCAAATCTGATTTTCGCTTCTATTTAATGCAAATGGTTGGGAGCCTACATTAGTAATGTGGGATTGGTTCAGTTTAATTTAATGCTACAGCCTCATCTGGTGTGTTGGTTGGTCAGTACTATTTTATATTGCACTAGATCTCTGGCGTCAGCTATTGATTTTGTAAAAGGCAAAATGCGAATCGGCAGCTCCTAACAGATCGCACTTCCTTGTTGATGCAAAGGGACAACGGCTGGAATAGTATTTGAAGGTATGTGAAGCGCAATAGAGAAAATCAAAGCACTTATAAATAACGATAACTTAAAAGGCCGAGGAGGAGCCTTTGGTGCCACCTTTACATGCTATATCATGCCATCGATTTCGAAAACGCATTCCTGGCGTTTTTCGAACTGCAATTACTTACGAAGTCACCCAACTTCGCAACTTCATTGGATAAAGACTGTCATCCTCAAGTGAGATTAGACTATACTGTGAAAATTAACGCTGAGTTGGCCATCAGATTGCGTAGAGGCTACAAAGCATTGCAAATACGTATCCATTGATGATGCGGCCCGTCTATGAGAACGGCGTAACCCATATTTTTGTTCATCACACATCATAAACCATAAATTACGCAGGGCATTGAAGGTAACACCTTCCGAATGCACAGGTTATGAAGATAACACGATCAAACATAGGGGCGTTGTAATTGACAAGCAGATAAACCGCGATTAGTGATATGTGACCAGGCCACAAAGTTCTATAGAGGAGGATACCAAAGTCGTCGAGTGTCACATTACTGCGATGTGGTAAGGGACGACTTCTGCCATAAAGTGCGGCTGTCTCGTGGTCGGCGGCTTTTATTACCCAAAGCAGTCAGCATTTCGGTAGTCATTACCTTGTGTCATTCTGGCGCAACTACTGGCTACGATTGTCAGAATGCATTCTGCGGCTACACATGTTCTCAGTCACCGTAATATGGTTTTGAAAACTCCGTCCTTACTCGGAAGAGAGTCCAAGAGGCGTGGGGTGGCGAAGCCCTTAATGCTATGATGGAAACTGCGATTGATGTGGTGGATGAAAGGGTTGGATGAGAAAGGACTTTTGCAAACATACGCAATGTGAAGACTGCGAATGCTTTAGTGGGCCGTTCCGGGGTTATGGATGCATCACTGGTGACGAATGCTGAAATCGCTAAGGCCAATATGCAACCAAGACGACCGGCACTTTTGTCAACACAGCACAAGTCAAGCTCGCACTTTCTTGTCCGCCAATGCGTGCATTCCCACTTCATTCGACAAAATTTTTAGTTCCCCTAGTCCAGCATCGCCAATAACCCACTTTTTAAGCCTCTACATTAATCCTCTGCTTTTCTCTCTATTCAGGTGATGCCGGAATGGACACGAGGACATCCTCTCTAATTTTGACCCACACGCTGCCCTGCGTCTGTCCGCATTCAAAGTCGTTCCGATTGCAAACGGGTATGATTGCACAATGTAGGGCACCACGTGAACTTATAAGCATGGTGGCCGGCTATTCTTCTGTTATCATATCGTTGGCGATTAGAACCAATGTTCCCGCGTTCACTGACAATCTGGTGCAAATATTGTGCTGTTTGATTTGACAAGTCGGATGCAATTATGTTATGCAGCTAAACGAAGGCTAATTTAATGTGATTTGCTACGATACCTAAGCGAATGTGATCATAGTCGGTCCTTCACGAAAGTTCTTAAAGGTAAAGACTTTCATATTTGACTTTACATTTTGTAGTCCTAAAACAAATCATATTCCTCAATTTTACCACAGGCTGACCACTCTCAATGAGATTTTATGCCAAGTTAAAGGTTATGCAGTCTGACGATCGGAAAAATGACTACAATTTTGCAAAGGAGCAACATAAATATCTAAATCCTTCATATTCGGTTATTAAGAATGTAGCTAATTTAGCCTGTTTAGTTTCAGGCAAAGGAAACCAGGAAAGCGAATCCCAATTAACCACCTTATATATCCACCAGAAATATGGCAAATGCACAGTCAATTATTTCGAAGTTCAATTTGCGGATGGAGGCCAGTGGTAAAGTTATCATCCATTTTACCAAAAACTCGGTACCAAACCCACTTGGCGAGTCTTATTCAAGGCCGAGATGTCTGTTTAATGAGATGCACATTTATACGAACTCACCTTGTTGCATACGCATTGGATCAGTGATCGATGAACACTTTTCTTTTGCTGAAGCTACCTCAGATTTCGACAAATATAGAAAACCTTTTCGTTGCATAATAATGCTTTTGACACTACCGTTATAGATATATTTTAAAATTTGGTTTAAGGAAATATTAATAAAAATTTTCAGCTTTTATCAAAGCAAAGCCAAAGCGGATTTCCAGCTAGCAGAACATTACATTTCTTGGTTATGTCCCATTGATGGGGTCAATGAAGCCACAGCCAGAGATTATTGCTAAGTAAAAGTCATTTTTTATTTAACTGGTAAGATTGGGTAGTAGCGAGTAGAAGAGGGACAGTTATGGCAAAAATAAGACAAAGGTGTGAATAGACCGTCCAGAGTCCAACAACAATTCGCAACGTGACGATTGCGCCAGTAAATTTGCACACCTTGAACGCAGTTAAAATCGACATTCGTGGGTAGAATAAACCAGGTAATCCCTAAAAACGCTGCAATTTGGAGCAACGTAAATTCACGCATTCTTTCTAACGTCACGATTGCTCCCTGAAGTGGAAAGGAGAAGCATTCTTCTCACCCTTGGCTCTCAATTTTTAGACATAATTTAAAGGTTATCATCAACTGTGACGCAGCAGGCAACTAGATGGCTTATGCTTACCAGCTTCGCTGTCCTGCTGTTCGAGAGGAATGGAAGGAGGAGGTGTGCAGTTGAGGCTAAGAGGATAGGTGGGGGGAAAATAGATGTGTGCATTCAGCTTGGTAGTTGATTTACCTATACCTCCCATCATGGTTGCGATTAGGGACATAACTTGTCCAAATTTAACTTTGATGCAACATCATGCAAGGTGAATTAATGCCTTAGTAATTTGTGTTGTGAAGAAATCTTTGATTAGCCGGGTGAGTTTAGCACTCTCCAACATCGCAACACAAACCTGGCCTCAGGTGAACAAGTCGCAGTCTTTAAGCTGAACTTGCTCCCGTGGTGTGGAAGTCTTTCATACAAACAACTTATGTATTTTCAGTGCAAAAGATCACATTCTAAACTAAGCTCTTGCCATCAGAAGAACAGTATTTGCCCAATAAAACTCATGTCCTTATCGATCAGAGTGTGAGATGTAAGTCTATAAATAAAAAGTTGCAATTAGTCAAGGGTCCAAAGTCGGCATGCTCCATAACACGCGCGTTTGTGACACAGCATAATGCTGAACAATAAGTTCGGACCGCTTTGAAGGGTAGCTTATTATATTTGGTTTGTCCTTCCGCTTCGCGGACTAGATAAAAAAGTGTTTGCACTTTACTGATAAAAAGTAAAAGAATTTCGGCTCGAGCATACTAAAATGGAATCTTTCGAAATCCCATAGGCGTTAAAGTATCTACATCCCATCATCTGCAGAAAGGAACGTTTTTGATAGCTCGCCGATCAGAGCTCATTTGGAAGCACCGAGCAATTCAAATGAGGTGAATTTAAATAACATGCCTGCGTCGCTCAGAATTTCGACCAAAGCATGGCGACTGCTGCTCTGCGGTTTAACCTTAAGTACCATCGAGAAGAGGTCCAGGAGGTCCCTTACTCACTCATTAAATTAGTCATAAGCTCTTCCGCAAGATTTTGCTCAACTTGCCATCTCTACCGTTTAAATGCATGGTTATAGATACACAATACGTTTTGTGCCACTCGGAAGAGCCACTTTTGGTTACGCACACCTGGTTGCCGAGCATGAAGGTAGGTGACGTTCATTTTTAGATACGTTTCTTTATGCGTATGCAGTTCTGTCCATACGGATAAGTAAATGCGTAAAGGCTTTATCTGAGCGTTAGTACTTATAGTATTTTCAGTGAGTAGAACAGCTCTTGTTTAAGTCGAATAATAATGGGATCCGCAGTGAGCAAGCGAATCAGAGATTTGGATCACGATTTTAACTTCATATTTCACGCATGCTTGGCGCCTTTCAGCGATCTTGGGTCCACATTGTCCGCTTTGCCAAACGTCTCAAAGATCCTACGGAATGCTCTTGTGGCATCAAAAAGGTAAGGAAAATTGCAAAGCCGTTTCACTGTTCTTGCCTTGTACCCTCTTCTGCGCAAATCCATTTTTTTTCGAACCTCAAAATAGTCTACAAACACAATATGTGCTGTCTGTGTCACGATGTGATCGCAAACTTTGCCTCTCTTCTAAGTCATTTCATCGGAACACACATTTGTAAGTGAGCATCTGTTATCTTTCGATGAAAATCCTCTGTGTGCACTGCTCCTTCAGCGTAGTATTGGCTTCTCGCGCAACCTTCCTCGAAGTTATGTCTCGTTTTAAAATGCCCCAGCAAAAAGAATGGCGAATCTGGAAATATGCTTTTACTGCACAGAATGCTTCGTAGGACAGCTGATATTGGAGGCCATGTTGGAACATATGCGTTCACATCACTTCTGTAGGTGTTTCTTAATCAGTTAGACTTACTTTGCAATGAAGGCTTGTTGTAACGCTTTAGTGCCTTCTGCCTTGTAGTCGTTTGGCGCGAAGTATTTGGTAGAATGAGAACACGCGCTATTTTGTGAGCATTATTTGTAAGTTCTTCGTGATGCTTACGCTAGGTTTCTACCTATTTAACTTCAAACTTATGTCCTTGAAAGGCAAGAGTGCTCAGTGCGCGGACCTTGCATGTATGTTTATTGAGAATTTTATATGTGACGGTCTTACTATGAAGTTAAATATCTATTACTTGATGGATATGATAGGGCGAATGTCGCATCGCATTGTATTACGTCATATGTCATCGGTATTTTGGATAGTTCAAGCGACTCCGCAGTACCGCAATAACAGTGTTTATAAGGCGCTAAGCATTCTGCATTACGAACTCATATACAGTTGCGATGGCCAAATTTGTGTGTTTGTGTTTTAGAGTTCTCCAACCATCCGCCTGCGCTTTGCAAGCAGACATTAGCTTAATAAGATGATTGTGTTGCATTCACTACTGTCGATGTTTTCATTCTTGTCCTTCCTGCAGGCATGGGTGGATTTTCATTGAAAAGTTGGGGATTTGAGGTAAAATAACACTGTTGTGCAGCATCGAGAACAGGGATCAGGTTGTAGAAAGCAAAATAATGTTGCTATTTTTGAGGCTGTACGATGCAGCATAACACAAGAATGTCACTGGTGCGTAATAGAATTTGACATTGAAATTCACTTAAACGGTTACTTATTTTCTCTCCTTACATTGGAACTATATTTAATAATAAGTGCTACAACAAAAACGGGCACCGTTTCGTGTGCATGTAATCTAGTCCTTAGTCAGTCGTTAAGATACCTACAGCACCCGCGTGTAATAATGATTATTACAAATGTAGAAGAGATCGAAGACGCTATCGAGGTGGCGACAAGTTGGCGATATTAGGCATTATTGCTGCATGCGCTTTAATTAGTTATCGAAAGGTAGTAGGTTCGCAGTGACGTGCCGACCAAAAGAAAAGGGAAGAAAAAGAAAGGTCAAGTCAAGATAATAAAGCCACAGGTTTTACCAAAAAATGTAGGACAAACTTTACTTTCATCCGCTTTGGGCACTTAACCGGATAAAAACTGCTGTGATTTTGACATGGACATCATCGTGGCCAAATTTTTATGAAGGGAGTCTAGTTCAATGATTAAATGGGTCAAGTATGGACAATTTGCATAATAGATGCGAGAGCAAATCCGTATTAGCTACTGAGCATCAGATAAGCAAATAACATTGATTTTAGAATCATCAGCACCGCATGCAATCCTTTTCTCCCTTCTTGGTATAGGCCGCTTCTAAAATGGCAATCAAGTGTCGCATTAAATTGTATTTAAATTAAGTGAAACCTACTATCCATAACTGTGAAATAATTATGCCTGGTCACCTACACGGATGGTGCTTTTGACGGTTAAATTAAGTCTTGCTAAGCATGAATCGATCGCTCCCAACAAAACAATTTTTCCATTAAGTTACAAATGAAGGCTGTTTTTAAGCGTCTTGGCAAATAATATGATCGCACACAAACGTATTGTCCCACATATAAGGAAACGCTAGGGTTATTTGCAGACTTGCTGACACCAGAATGCTGTCTTGCGCCTTTATTATCTCACGCAGCCTATATTGACAGAAGAATCGCAAGTCGTTCATAAACAAATCGATCAACTCAGTGTACGAATTCGGTCATCGAATTCCTTCTAAAGGAGTGGTCAGTCTCGGATTCTCTAAATTAGATTGCAACCCTGCAAGGAACCTCTGTGCCTAAATACTAGTCTACAGGATGCGGTTAATGGCGGTCCTTCGAACGTTGCGCATTTGTTACACTCTCAGGATAAGCACCTTAACAACCTGCCATCATGGGTTATCGGCTGTCACCCCCCACACCCTCCATACGGCTGTAAGTGCTTTTTGAAGTAAAGGATCATTTTATTCATTTCAATTCTGTTCACTTGATCATGGTATTTCTTCCTCACTAAGTTTGTCGATGAGTGAGCATAATGCTTGCCACTACTAGAACTAAAAGCAGGAAGTATTTTAATAAAACCATAATTTAACCGATGTCAAGTAAGGTTTAAAACACAAATCAAGTGGCAACAGCCTGAGTATTTTACGGCAGCTTATTTTCACGATTGAAAAATGAGGTAAAACAATATTATAAAGCAACAAGTAGGCAATGTTTTGCACAAATAGGCATTGCCATTATGCGCAGAGCAGAAGGAGGCAATGATCTGCTAAAATGCATTTTATGCACACTTTAGGGCTTAAGGTTGCTGGCCATGCCTGAAAACAGCTCATTCCACCGCGAATAACGCCGGAGAGTTAAACATGGCCTCTGTCTTATATCGAGCTTATTCCGTGGCATCTCCTTGTTCATATTTATGAAGCTCAGCCATCACAAAGTAATGGGTTGTAGATGGAGAACTTCATTGAGTCAACCGCTCTAGTCGACGGAAAACTATGCAACCTTTATCTAGCTTTTACAAGAATTGACTTTTATGCATGACGGATTGGACGCGCAATGAGGCACCCGGTAAGAGCAGGGTTAGACGAGCCGCAGGGCTTGATCATTTTGGAACTCGTTTGTAAAGTAATTTAAATAAAACTGCTATTATTGTGCTGGTAGAATGCATTTAAAATGTGCTATACTGAGCGAACCATCAAAATGAATAACTGGTGGTTAATTCACTCCATTTTTTTAATCAGTGAGTGGGTAGTGCCAAATGGGAGGATTCGCAAAGGCAGAACTACCATTCAAATAGGATAAGGTATTGGTGCTATCATCCATCAGATTAGAAGGCAAAGAAAAGTTTAAGAGGAATGAGCGAAATAAGCACAGGTCTTTTTGGAACAAATGTCTTATTTTACAGGAGTATCGCGAGAAGGAACGATGAACGAAAATAGCTCACGTTATGAAGACGAAAAATCTCGTTACATGAACGTGGATGCAGAGAGTCTAACCCTGTGATAAATATGAAAGTGCACTTGAATTTAACTCGCCAACAACAGTTCTCAGTTAAGCCTGACATATATGATACTTTGAAATAATCTAGCACAATCAAATTTGCAAGCTGGCATGCAGGATTAATTAACTTGGTTAAAATATGAGCAAGGACATATTGCCTACTTTATCTCTTTTCAAAGCCAGCAGGATACGCAAGCACACATTATTTATTTTTCTTCGAATGTGTTCACACACATGTGCGAATGCAACCAAAGTCATGCTGTTTAATACTGGGATTGTTATGAACAACAAATCAAATAAGTAGGCAATTGGCATCGCAAGCGAATTCTCGCTCTGTTTAACATGTGTTGATACGAGTAAGAGCCATGCTCTTTGGGACACCAAAAAAGGGACCAGGCAAAATTTTACAATCGCAACCATGCCTTGGCTAGCATAAGGCCTCAATGATGTTAACTGCGTATTCGAAGCACTTTAGAGAAAGGCAAATAAATTTGTCGATGCAGCTGGCCGTTACTTATGCCTTCATTCAACATTAATTTGTACCAGGTGAGTCTGCATGTTTAAACTTGGGGAGGAGACGAAAACTCCTCGGAATGGGAACAAAAACCAAAGCACAGGCTTCGCTCGATAATTCATTTGAGGTATTTTCCTCACACATTGGTGAGTTTTGCTGAGATGGCAGTGGCCTCTTAGTCTGAGAATTTGAATTTGACTTTAATTCATCTAAGTAGAGCACTACTTCCCGAAACCTCCTGGTAGGAAATTCTCACCATATCAGGACTTTGGTCCATTTTTCGCCAAATAAGGGCAAAAAGATGAAGAAAGTGGCCGGATAAATACTTCCAACTTGAAATTGCGCCTTTTTAATCCTGTTAATATAATGCTGCAGTAAAGTTAGAAGGACAACGAAAAACCCATAACCGCCATATATTCCAATACCTCAAATCAGGTGTCGCCAAGCAGTTGTGTGAGTAGAAATCTATACCATTGCGGCAAAAGGACGAATTGGATCATAACCACGTATATAAGAGGCCTTTTCTTATTCTGCAGTAGATAAATACACCTTTTGTGATAAAATTCCGAATAAGCGAAATAATCGTATAGGCCAGCAAAAAGAAATATTGATGCCTCATAGCAAGAAAAAGAAAGAGGAAGGGACTTTGCGACTTGCTAAGTAATTATGCAAATATGCCCTCATGACATTCATGCTTCTGGTAAAGACATATAAGGACGCAAAGCCAATCAGAAAATAATGCTAGATCGGCTGCTAGACGCAGGACTGAGTTTAAAAGCAAAAAGGGCCATTAATTGTGATCTACTAAGCCTTCCCGCTGCGATGATTCCTTCCATTGGGCTAAGAAATTCTTCAAGAACTCCATCGCCATCAAATTAGGCACCCAAGTAGACTTTTATAATGTTTTATAGAAGCCGCTGCAGAAACAGAAGTCCATGACACGCATGACAGGTTAATCAAGCAACAAAGAGGAGTAAAACTTTTTCGCAAATAAAAATAGGTGGAGTTAAGTAATGTGAAAACAGTACCTCATACAGCATGAAATTTTCAGCTCATATTTTGTGAAGATGGCGGTGATTTAATGTAATCTCGCACACAACATGTGGCGTTACCTGGTTTCGAACCACAATTTCCGACATTGCTTTGGGGTCCCGCGGTTACATATGTTGCCATTATTGGCGTGTGAGTAGTGACAGCTAGAAGTGCGCAAACCAAGAGCGCCCTCACAGTGTAGGCCTAAGGACAACCGACTAAAGCATTTTTTCTATCACTTCAGCTTTGATTCAAATCGCAATCTGCCTTAGTCTCGAAACACATGCTCGTAATATATTAACTGGGTAGCAGGAGTGTTATCACAATAAACACATACTGGCAAAAGGCGATTCGCCCCCTCGTATTTTAATTGGTTGTCTTGAGCCCTGATGCTGTGGAAACTGTCATGCTTTGAGAATTATGAGTCAACTCTTTAGCAATTCTTACTCAACCACTTTGAGGCGATTTTTTAGGCTGTCGAATCGCTTGCATCGAATTGCATCTTGAAGAACATGCACACATGATTGGGCTGATAGAAGTGTATTAGCCAAAATTCAACACCTCTAATCTGTTAATCATCAAGAGACTTGCTACTTTAAATATTTCCTTATAAAAACGCATCACCTCTTTCTACTGTTTTACGTCGCACTCATACCCTAACCATCGCAAGCCCCTTCTTTCGATTCAATTATGACCATGGAGAGGACTTCTGTCTGCAGCTCAACATGTCATTTGGTTGCGTCAGCCTACTCACTAATGCTTCGAATCGCCGCTTAAGACGGAATTTAACTGTTAAGTAATTAGCACTGGGTGAGTCAAATCCCAAACTAAAGGGACCTAATAGCTGAGAATGCTAAGGCGAGATGTTATAACAGCGCCACAAGAGTACGGTTGCAGTATGGAGCTATAGTGAGGAATACAACCACATGCACTTAATCCAATGAGCTTGAAAGCAATGAAAGCTGTGCCGAAATTTTCCTTAGCCACTGGGAGTTCTGCTGAATAAAAAGAGCAAAGATACATAATTTAACCAGCAAGAAAGTCGGATATCTAATAGATTTGTTGTCTTAAATGGGGTTTCTGATATACAGTGTTCGAAAACGCTCGACAAAAGTAAAAACAATCATTTGTGATTATACATATCCACGAACCTTAGTTTTTTATGCGTGGCGAAGCATTAGCTACACAAGCCAAATATAAAAACGTTTGTTTGTTGCAGCAACACAAGCCTAAGTGCACAGTGGTGGCAGAACGCAGGTCTCCAACCTAAGAAATCGGGCAGGAGGCCATGACTTGCCAACACGTCGTGTGCTATGTTGAGCTGCGCTGTGCTGTGCTGCGGTTTCAAATATAACCAAGTCGCGATAAGGTGGAAAGCTTTCAGTCTTAAAAAGCAACCGATATTACCATGAAGCAAGAGGAAAATCAACATTGGCGAGGAGAATGCCTTCTGGTCAATCGGACCTTGATTGCTGGCAGCCAAATAAGCGTTGCTTAGCAGTCAAAGGAAAAATTGTTTAACCAGGAGTAGAAAAATGCATAAAAGAATGGGCGGCTTTAAGATAACAGAGAATAGCTAATAAGTACTTCTAGGCATGCACACTGCCGATGGTCGAAACTCGAGCATCCATAACTTGAGTGGAACCCGTCCCACAGGCTGACCTCAATGAGACACAAACTTCCTGCATCATTTACAGGATTTTCTATGGAAATTTAAGGGGCCATAATCCTGCAAACATGACCAATAAGTGAAGCAAGCCTCCCAAACTTGTTGCATATCAACTAACCTACTAAAAGGAGTATGCTAGCAGGCATGACCACACCGAAGATGATAGCCCGCAAGGCAAACCAACCCTCATCACTCCAATCAACATCGGGCTAAGAACTAGGCTTCGAAACTTCTACGATGCCTAGACGTTCATGACAACTGCGTCTGAGGCATTTAGTTGACACTATTGTTACCCAAAATTTTATAGTAATACACTGCTAACCCTAAAGTATTCGTTGTTCCAATAAGCAAATTGACATTCGCAGCTAAGTTTCGTTCTTCATGACCCTCATACTATGCATCAAAATATTATAAAAAACAAATGTTTACTTTACTATATACCATCCTCTCTAAAGTCTTACTGTCTAGTATCCGTGAATAAGAGTTGGAGATGCATGCTCAACACTTGATCAAGATGTTTATGCAGCCACAATCGCTGTTGGGGTGTGTATCATGCCTGAATAGCGTTAAAATCTGAGGCCGAGAATAAGAAGAGTCCCTGTTCTTAGCACTTCAGAGGGGTATTCTACCATTTGAACAAAGGTATAGCACGAAGAAGGTGACGCAGCTGATGAGCCGCATCTGATCCATACTAACATAAAGGAAATCAAAAATGTCAGTATTAAACATTACAAGATTCAAAATTACGAGGAGTGAAAGCTCTCAAATACTTTGCCAACATCTTGTTCAAGCTATATAAAACACGAACATAAGCAAAGTAAATAAAAAATTAATGGCCACTTAACCGACACATAAAATAGGCCATACAAGGAAAGAGAACAAATAATCTTATCGGCCTTTCTATTTACATAGTTCCTCTGCAACACTGATCGAGTGGCTAAAAATATGCTTTGCGACAAGATAATAGATGCTCTTTGTTCTCATCCTTAACGTGTTGTCCGCCTTAATATCCGACAATCTTTGCTACTGCGCCGAAGTAGAATGTTAAAACTACTGATTTGATGCACACTACGAGTTGTTTGGGGGCCTAAGTTCTCACGACGCTGTTGTAAGCCCTTGTTATGCGCGCTTCCCACTTAGTAACTGGGTCTTATCATCTACCGCCTTTAGATACTGCTAATAGCAGTCCCTTCTTTCCCAAAAGTTGCATGCAGTATTGTCTCAGCATGCTATTGAGTTCCTCATAAATACACATAAACTGCCAATTATCAGACATAGCCACCTTTGCAGAAGCCTGGAAGATTTTCGCAGAGGTACATCAAAGGTTTCAAATATGCAAGGGCAGACACAGAATGCAATGCATCTTGCATATATCTGCTGCGATTGACAATGAACATAAATAATAAGCAAGATAAGTAGGATAAATAGTTAAAGAAAGGAATGGACCAAGCCGCATTGTCCCGTTGACTGTTGGGATGATGACAACCCGGTTTCGCTTCCTCGCTCCTCTTTACTAGCTCCCCGAATACAAAAAGCTATTAGAAGATGGAGTCTGATGGGAGAATGGACAAAGAGTTGGGTAAGAAGAAAATGTAAATGTTGGTAACACTGACAGCAAGGCAAAGAAGCCACCTGCAAGTGATCATGAAAATGGAGACGACCACTGACTGCCATAGTCACCGGACTAGTAGGCCATCTAAGCTGACATCATCGCCGACACAAATGTAGTGAAATCATGAGACTTTGAAAAAAGCGAGTGCTGACAATTGAAGTCACGACAAAGTTAAATTGATGAGCATGTTTTTCTGCTAATACAGCATCTCGAATATAGGGTTATTAGGAATATAGTAGTTCACGCACCTGCCTAAACAGTCACCGCTGTGTAAAGTAGCAGGCAAGTGAGTGGAAAGTCGTGGAGTCAAAAATACCTTAACAATCATTCACACTGATGTGTTTCGGTGCAATTTCCACTCGCATGCCCACACGCATGCCTTGGTGGCCATCCAGACGTGCATGATTTGCAGTGCAGTTGGTGGGCTCACCAAAAGGCTAAAGCATGAAAGCCTTTCACATTGGTGACTTATTTGTCTGGAAGAGATAGAGGCCATGGCGATGGCGTCATTGGTTGTAGGGCGATGCGTGATGAGAAGTGGCATGGGTGTAAAGGCGTGCCACTTATGAGTAGGGAAGGAGGCGCACGAGTGAGGAGGAGGAGGAGGGTAATATTGGGTGTGGAGTAGGAAAGGACAAATGAATAAAGTGGGCCGGCAACCGCACGTCCTCGGGCTTTCCACTATGCTGCAACACGCATGTACTCACCCGCATCGACGTAGCACCACCTCAATGGCTGGGCGGACACCAGAGGTCTCTACGCCGCATCATCGCTGCCTGCGTGCACACCAGCGACTGCGAGCTTTCCACTGGCGTCACCCACATGTGTACTAACCCGCACCAACGTAGCACAACCTCCATTTTGCTATCTCTGTTTATTAGATCCTGTCGATATATTTAAATTAATATCTATATATTTTTATTTATTCTATCCTTGCTGCCATGTGACCGGTCAGCGTGCATTTATTACGCTCCTCTTTTAGCTCATTTTGCCTAACTGGGCGCTTAAATGCTCTTCGTTCTATTCTGAGTCGCTGCATCAATGCTGTCTAGCTCCATTTCTTGATGATATGTGCTTATTTTTTTAAATCGAATGGTGTAGACAACCCTAGACCCTTGTTCCGTCAATTAACAATCAAACTTTTAAAGGGGTCACGCTGCAAATATTTTATGGTCTTCAAATGCGTATAAAGTGAACCGCTATGACTCCGACAATTGCATGTTATACCCTATTCCATGATCTGTTTGATTATCGGGGGAGAGGGAAAAGAGGCTCTCTATACTCTGAGACTGTTTATCATCGGTTTTATTCCTACCCAATCGATCTAGTAGAAGTTACTAAATCTACAAATCGACCTCTATAAATACCAAAGGGCCTACCATGTCGCCGCCTGACGTCTAAACTCGAATAAGATGGATATGTAGCTCACCATTGACCCACATCGACAATAGGGTTCCCGCTTTTACTTGAGCTGATCTAGAGTTCGATTTAGAATAATGTCTAGGACCCCGTTTCACGTTGCGTTTAAAATGAAATCCAACACAGTGATTGCTCACAATTGACAAGACACTTGGAACACGTGATGTAGTAATGCTTCGAATTTTAGCAAGCGCGTATCGCCTTACTGCTGCGTAAATGTGGGCCTGCCTCATTCTTAATAGAAAGTTTTAAGCACTTTAGATAATCTTTTTTGCTTATTCCCACGTTGTAATTGCTTTTCATCGTGAACATTTGGGGCCTAGTTACACATTAAAAGGTTTATTATGGATAAAATAAGTGGATAAATGCCTTTCGCTTTTTAGTATACCATGTTGTGGGAAACGACACGTGTAAATGAGCTCCTAAGATGACATATAGCACTGTCTAACGATGTTTAATGTGAGTCCTAACTATAGTGAGCTGGGCGATCCCTTTTTTGATTTGAAGATGATGCACTACTTGTGAGGAATGGATAAAGCGCATTTAATTTTTTATCCTGTTTGGAGGCAAAAGAACAAAATTCAAATAAATAAAAAGTTATACAAAATATTAGCTGATAAACATATTTAATTATAATTTTCGCCCCAAAATGCTCATGCGACTTATTCATTTAGGAATATACCACACATCGCTCCAAAAACGAAAATTAATACAGACATAAAATACCTCTGCAAGTTTCAGGATATAAGTCAACTGTAGGTTGTATTTTACGTTTGTTGAAACAAGTCTTTATTTTAAATAGTTTACTCATAATTTTTCGAGGTCATTGGCGGTAACTGCTTTCTGTCTCGCCGGCATATTTAATTCGTTGCTGCAATGCACTGTCATGGTGATGGCAAAGGTGCGCAATGTAATTTTAAGAACTCGTCTTAACTACCGAGGATTACTTGGTGAAACTGGCATTGTGGCATAGGAAACTCACAAGAATGCATCGCGTCTGACTGAAACATAATTAGCTGAGCATGGGCTCCTTAGCGATTGATTCTGAATCGGAGTCACTCCGTTGACATTACTTCGCACACGACTCAGGTAAGAATAAATTGCATTTTATGGATTCTTAGCAAACGTCTCATGCATAAATTAACAATAGTTACTTAATACTTCGAATTTACCTTTTAGTTCTACGATTTTATTTATTAATGAGAAGTAATTTTCCCTTACACGAATTGCAGAACCATCAACATCTGCGAGCTGCCTTTAAAATTGCTGGTCAATTCAAGTTATTCGATTGCTACTGGGTTGTATTTGGAGGCCTTCGAGGCAAGGGAAAAAAATATAGCACACATGTGAAACAATGGCAAATTAGCTTAAGTGCGCTGTGTTTTATGCTATCCCTACTTTGATCTGAAACTGAATCCAACAAGACTCTTACCGACGGTTTGTTACAACACCAAAAAGGCAAGGATCCTGTTAAACTACACCATTTTGTCTTGCGGCTGTAAAAAGAGCTTGATGCGACGAAAATAGCGGAAAATGCAAATATCAGCTGCATCATGCTTTTTGCTCTAATCTAGAAGTAATTAAGGTTCGGCAATAAAGGTTAGGTTATTTCCCTTCCAAGTAGTTTTTGCAGTTCAATTGTATGACATTTGCTGTTTCGGAATGGCCGCAGTGTACTGCCAATGCTTTAGATACGAAAATTGCGATAGCATAGGCAAATAGCTATGACATATTTCTCTGGATGTCATCTGCAATTATTTGCTTTCGTACTCAGCTCTTCCTTCCGTCCCTGGCATCTCTAGTGTTCCTCGTGTTCCATGATAAAATTTGGGCACCGCCGATAGTCGAGGAAGCTTCTTTAATGAAGAAAGCTGAGATGACACAAGCTTATAAAACTGCATCATATTCTGTTCATTTAGGCCCAGAATCAATTAGATTTAAAGCACAATAGCCTATTCCACTTAGTAATTACTTGCGGCAGTTTTCGTAATTTGTTGCGAAAACCAGGCTTTGGTCGATGACAAGAGCGCCTAAGTTGGTGCGAAAAATGGTAATGCGCGAATGCACACACTCAAACAATCGAATTCCTCCGTGCATGTTTTATTCTATAAACGCTTTTAGCAAGGGTCTGGAGCATAACGCTTTTGTTTCCTTTTGATCTAACGTTGATCCGAAACGAAGTTTAACATATTGCTCCCTTCCGTAATTGTTTGCGGCATTTCTCTTGATAAGATCTGACACTTTTGTATGCTTGGTGTGTGAGTAGCCAATTTTGCAAAAGAAAGCTGTGATAGCACATAAATCTGCAAATTTTACTCCAGGAATGATCAGTATTAGGGCTCGATAGCAGGTTCCCTGCTGCAATTGCTCGTGGTAGCACTCATTTTGCAATCCCACAATTCCGGTGTGGTCGGGGCAGCGAATTCAGGACTAGCAAGTGTACAGAGCTCCTTTCACTCTCATCCATGCTGTTTTAGAATTGACCAGAATCAAGAATTAGCTGCTCGTTCTTTTTTCAAAGAGATTGCGAAACTTTTCATTTTAAAATGTCTGTTTTGGTAAGAAAAGCTGGAAGATTACGGGCATAGATCGCGGTCACTCAGAAATGAGGTTCAGCAACTTACTTCATTCTGCAAGTCCATGCAGCATTTCTCATTATAAAATCTTAAGTGTGAATTGTCTATATTTGCAAAGAAAACTGAGACAGTAGGGTAATAATAGATGCAAAAGCAGGGTAAAGTATGCGGGCTCATGCCAAAGCTGGAATGGTTCAGATTAGAGCAGTAACGATGCGAATGTGTGAGAATATAGTACAAAGGAAGTAAATTCGATTAGGATAAAACAAGCAGTGCATTTTCAAGAAGAATAGTTTGCTTGCCGGCTTAAGAGCATAGTATATGCTCCCCAAACTGTTTTCTTTCCTTTTAGCAGTGGTATTATGCAGATAATTTACTCTTTCCACCTCTGCTTTTGAATTCTCTCTCATCTTGTCCACGATCCATTTTGGTGCCACCCTCACCCCTTACCTTACTTGATGTCCGTTGTAAATCCCACGGGGAAGGGAAACTATGACCGGTCGCTTTGAGTGGACCATTAATAAATTCAAATTTGTTCACATTTTACTTAGTCACATGGATGGATGAGTGCGTGAGTGAATAGTATAGGTATGGAAGGAAAAGAATAAATAACGTCGCGCCACAGCACTGTGTAGAGCTATCCCATGGAGTTTATTTCCAATCCTCTCTTCCCCTTCCTTACCCCCACTCATTTCATTTTGACGGCTTCTCATCCCTCCACCTCTGCGTCAAGTATTCTTTTGTCTCTTTTAGCTAAATATTCATGCTAATTTGCTACCACTCAAGAAATGCAATTACTGCTATTGCCTTTTGTAATGCGTGGCAACAATTTTAGGATACACATCAGAAACTCACATTCGCTAGATTCGCACCAATCCTGGCGAGATGAGTCATCCATTTCCTTAACTGACAGTATCTGCTTGGCTTGGTTGACTGTCTCATTTCCAAGGGGATATAAGTAATGCTTATGTCTTTCTTTCTTCGATGTCGCTGTTAAACCCGAAGTTCTAAAGCGGAAGAGTGGGAGGCACTGCAGCTCTCCGGTTGAGAATTCTGCATAGAAAGGTACTTTTATCAACTGGTTTATTGCTTTCTATTTTCCATGCATCGCTTTGATTGACGGGCACCTTTTTTATGTTGCTTGTGCAGATGCAGAACAGTGGCGACACAGGAGACAAATCGTCCAAACCTAGCGTGAGAGCTTTTGCCTACATGCGTTTACAATCACCAGGTAAGCAGCTCAATATCCATATTTCACTCTGGAAGCACTGTAGCACGGTACGCGAGACTAGGCTGAACTAGATCTGACTAGATTATACTGGATCGGAACAGAGCAGACCAGTCACCTCGGCTGGATTAAAACAAACTTGCATTAAATAGGAAAAGGAAGGTAGACAGAACTGTCTGGTCTATCGTGCATGCCTAATCCCTAGAGGCGCCTCACACGTTATCATTAAAGTCAACTTCAACGCTTGAGTTTTGCCCGCCTAATAAAATCAACACAACTCCATGCCATGCGACCTGAGGTCTCTTCTCCCTTTATCGCAAATATTAAGGATGATGATGTCTTCGAAATGGGTGTAGAGGAGCCCTCCGGTCTACGTCTTCAACCTCATGCTCCACTCAAAAGCATCCTCGGTGAGGGTATCCTTTACTTCCTCCTACGTTCAATGGGCTCTCCACCATTGTCTCCCACCATATGTGCTCCACTTATTTAACTTAACTGGAAAAGGAGTGAACACTCCGTGGCTTTCAGTTCCTTATTTTTATTTTTTTTTACTTTAGTTACTCAGGAACGTCTCGTTTCCACGCACCTCTTACTCTTCTCTCATCTTCCCTTCCTCCAAACTCATCATCAATTCTCTCCTACACCATCTTCCTACCTCATCGGCTGTCAGCGTTCTCTTTGTAAGTTCCTCTTCATCTCTCCACAGGTCTTACTCCCGATTATGACATGATTAAATAAAGCAAAGATTCATAACCTAGATCAGGCTTGCACAGATTACACTGGATCTGACCAAATCACGCTCTACTCAATTTTTATCTTGTTCACGATTTCGTTTCTTCTGTCCTTTTTCTTGTCTCACACCACGCCGCCTCCCTTCTTCCACTCACCCCTTTGAGAACGAAGGTGAGCGTATCGCTTCCACTTTGCAATTTGTAAACTGGTCAAACTCACCTGCTTATATCACTGCCTAATTCTTTTCCTTTTAGTAGAGAATGGCTCTGCCTGGTGTTCTACAATAATGGGTAAAAATGCAAGGTTTTAGCCCTTGATCGCCTTCTCCGTCCTTCCTCCATGTATCTGCACCTATCTGTCTGTTTGCCCAAGTTTGTGTGTGTCATTGCACACTTTCATTTCTGCCCTGTTGAGGAGTCGCCTTAATTAATGTCGCGTAAAACAGGTAGAAACGTGTGCGTGTGTGTGCTTGAGTGTATGTGGGTGAGAAGGCGCACTTGTTTGACCTTAGACCCCTAACTCACCCTTCCAGACGACCAACTAGGCAGTTCCATCCTTTAATTGTTCGTTTGTTGTTTAGCCAGCCGTTGATTTAATCTCAACTCTACCCTCCGCCAACACGATCTCACCCAAACACTCACCAAATCACTCTACTACATTTAATCGCTTTTTCCCTCCTCTGGCTCCTCCACCTCCTTTTTTTATTCAGACTGAAGTGGACGCGGCACATAAAACCGGCAAATACTCCCACGTATGGTTGAGGCAATTCGTCCCCTGTGTCTCTACCACTTTGTGTTGCCTATGCGGATCTGGAACGAAGGGTCCGTCAATCAGGGCGATGCGGCACGAGTGACAAGTAACAAATCAGATGGCAGATCTGATTTTTACGATTGCAGAAGTCGCGATCAAGGAGCTGTAGTGCCTCCTACTCTTCATTTATTATCATTACGAGTCGGATAACAATATTAGGGGAGACGACATAATGAATAGGAACCAGGAAACCAAAATATTTTTACTACAAAATTAAATTGTGGTGGCAGGATGTTCACTTCCTCGTCCCTTCTACTACGCGAAATATGCGAAGACTGCTTTTTTGAGACAACTTTATTGTCTTTGGCAAAGCGTTAATAGAGAGTGCTTTAATAGGGAGCTGTGGGATGGCGTTTGACGGTGTCGGAGGATTCACGTTGTGTTCCTGCCTCTCATCCAAGAAGTAAGTTTCAAGACGTATCGGCCTAGCCAGATGGGTGGCCGCCGGGCCATGTCAGTAATCCTGACCCCTCCGTTCGCTGAATTTTATTCCACTACAACGCAGAAGAAAAGCCTACGAAATGAACGCAATTAGAATTGACGTGTATATGCTCATAGTATGAGGTCCATTGGAGTTATTCTTGAGATGCATCACACCTTGCGAATCAGAGTGCAGTGGAACATCGAAGTCTCGACAGTTGATTTGCAAGGTGTAAACTTTCGCAAGAGTGATTCTAATAGAGCTCTCACAATGAGTCCATACACGTTAAATGTAAATCGCCTCCATCCCGAAGGCCCTCTTACAGCCTGACCATGTTTGACTGCGGATGCGTCTGCGCGCTTTGGTGATTGGTGCATCTGACAAATTTATAAAAAAAGCAAATATTTTGAATCAGCCATGAAGATATAACTTGGAAAATGACTTGATTGCGCGAACTGTAAAACATCGCCCACGGTAGGCTCGAATTGGCCATGACATATTTTGCTTATATACTGATTGGCAGATGACAACTGTGCATTTGTCGATGAGACCAGCTAAGAGCGCTGGTCTTGTGTTGATGCATTCTCAACCTTTTTCTGATGACCTCAAGGATACCCTTGATTGCGGCTTACCCACGCTCTTGAAGCACAAGTCCTACAGACTAAAAACTCGCATCATGCCCGTCGCAAATCGACTTGAGGTCTAGTCAAAGAACCGTTAATGAGAGGCATAGTTGGCATTATACTCGGCTGCAACGCCACGCAATTGGTGCGGTCTGGCAGAAAATCCAATGTTAGTTGGCTTCATGTTGAGATGTATGCTGATGCAAGCTGAAAGCTAATGAAAGCCAGCTAAGACGCAATTGTCATATAATGGGGTTGAACACTTTGGCTTTTCTTTCCAACATGTGAAAGCAAAGAAGTAGGGGTGTAATTAAGCCATTGCAATGATGCAGAACCGAATATCAACAATGCCAACTTCTGCAGAATTACGAAACCAAAGTATTAAAGTTGCCTGGAAGTTACTACCTGTTCCTAATGCATACCTATCACAACAGGAATATGCAGCTTAGGCCGCTACCAATGGCAACTTGTTCAAGATTGTTCTTTCATTCTCTCTTTTTTTACCACTAGGATCAACATGGATGGGGTGGTAAGCTCGCTCTATTACCAATGCAAATGCAAGAAGCAAGAACATAGTGCAAAAGATTATTTCCAATCTTTACAAATCCTTCTTGACAAGTCATCATGTCAAATTACTTAAGGTCAAGGTCATAACGTACAAGGGAGATGCCAGATTGCGTCCGAATCCCTGAATGGGTGATGTTTGGAACCGTCGGTAACTGACCGGCTTCATTCCCCCCCCCCTCAAATCTTACCTTAAATTTTACTCTATTTAAGCTTCAATTAGGCAACGTGGCACCCCATGGAGGATGAGTGGGACGGTTGTTCTGCAATTTGTGAGTTTTTTAATGACTGAACTTAATGCAGATGTGAACACCCATTCCGCTAAGGCAAAATTACTGAAGTGATGTCTGCTCACCTCATTGAGTTGAGTTGTACTCCAGCCGTGAGTTCCCTCAAAATCCGCTCATCTGGAGAGTGTGAATATCGATTCGGAGACACTGGGTTGGAGGAACGACCTACGGCCTTCTTTTAATCTCCATTTATGGATCTTCTGAATGCGTTCCAATCCGTATTTTGACTGGTGTAGACTTAAAGGTGCTTGCAGTCAGAACCCTACGAGGGTTTTCGTAAGTCAATTTGCATAGTAAATTGCTAAACTTGCAAAAGGAGCATGTTTTGCCGGCCCATTCTCGAACGTGTTTTCCTTTTTCGTTACAACTGACTAACTAATCTCCACTTCACCGTCATCCTCACCTCCTTTACAGACAAGGATTGCGATGCGGCAAAGGCAGTGATCGACACCTGACCATTAAACCAACAGGTCTATGCCACCTTGTACGTCTTGCTGCAGTATCATCATTAGGACTGTCAATCCGGGATCGCTATCAATCTCCTCCACATCCCCGTCTCCCAATGCCGCATTGTTGGAATTAGCGTTCACGCAAGTGCCTTCTCTAGTATGGATGCACACACTCATCGCGTCTTTGGCCTCGTTTTTCCCACTGTGTGTCTCTTTGACCAAATTCCTCATTCAATTGACGACTCTTGCTCACCAGCTCTACTTCGTTTTTGATGGCGTGGATCTATGACGGCATTGAGAAGTGGCAGGCCAATGCTGCTACCGAATCGCTGATGACTTATTGCTTCTGAAATCGAGGGCACTAATGCTGATGGCTTTGCTGTCCCCACTGCTTCCTCGGTGCCTTTCGGTGCGGCTATGAATTTGGTGATGGGGTCCGCCAGTGTGGTATCGGGAGTCCAGACACTTGTGGTGGTGGAGATAAGTGCGATTTCTGGGGACGGTGGGACTTGGAGCCCAGTTAGTTCATTTGCTCGACGTCTTGAAGAAGAGGAAGGAAAGGGGTTTCGAAACGCCTGCTTTTCCTTGAACTGCAAGTCTTCTCCTTCCTACTACAATTGTTGCTTAAATTAAACCAGACCTTTATCTGGTTAAAATGTTTTTCTCCTTTTTAAGGCTTGCTGAATTGCATTGAAGACTGCCCTTATTGGGGTGTTACTTGTTTGTGGCTTCCTATTTTCCATTGCTAATGCTGTGCGTCCTGTATCCAGTGTGGTGCTAAAATTTCAAAGTATTGAGACTGCTGCCTGATCGTTAAATACGGGCGATTGTAGCCTGCAATGAACTTGTGTTGAGACCACTCAGCGAGATGACCCGCATTGTATGGAATCACCGGTTCTAGACTAATCATTTCAAGTGCTGTTGGTTCCGATTTTGCGTCGTGATCACTAACCAACATGTTCCTAGAAATTGCGAACTGCAGTTTGTTCACGGCATGCAACCTATCCTTCGTCGTTGTCGAATATCTAGCGGGTTCGAATAGCTAAATTTCAGCAATGTTTTCTAGGTTATTACTTGAACTTTTATCCCTACCGATTCACGAAAAATTGGATAGCATGCGCCCGTTTCGATGCGGTTCCTCTTGCTGTTCTCGCATTGATTTCCTGTACTTATTAGCTAAAACCAACTGAGGTGTAAACTGGTCCGAAGGTTGAAGCGAAGGCCAGCTTGTTGTCTAGTTTTAGCATAGTATTCGGTGAATGAGCGTTAGGTAGTAGTAAAACGTACCCCTTCTTACCAAATGATTTGATGAGTTTGATTTTGGTGACTTCAGGGCCGTTAAAGGGCAGTACATTTAAGTGGACCCTTAGCACTAAATAGAATGAAGTTACAAACCTTTTTTGTCCGGACTTACTTTGGATCAACGCGTTAATAGCAGTAAACAGCGATGTGGGACGTGAGTGATGGTGCAACAGTCGATTTACCTCCTCCTCAACACTTAAGCAGATGTGATGGGCGTTGACCGCATGACTGCTACCTGGATGCAGACAGTAGGGTTGGCAGTTCATGACAATTTTGATTCCATGATGGGAAATGGCCTGTGCTGTCACGACCACTAGGCAAATAAACATTTTATTACTGGTTATCACCCAACCATCCGCATACTGGTCAATTTATCGTTCTAAAACACTCGACACTCCATGTTTAAGAGGCAATGATTTATGTGTATTGGTGTGTGTGTGTGTGTGGTAGAATGTGGATGCAGTTATTCGCGGTGATTTGGGGACTTAGAGAAGACCAACAAAGCTGATGTCTAAGATCTACCTGACCGGTAGAATTTGATATAGCTGGGATGCACTCGGGAGGGACTTCTTGAAAACAGTAAGGGTTACTGAATCATTGCTGGATCACTTGCTCAATGGGAGGACGACATGATATGATAGAGTAACATACTTCCTCTCTTCGTTCTTCCTATTCCTTTCGTAATGTTTCTTCAAGCTCTTTTTGCTTAGCTCTAGTTATTGGTGTCAAAAATTGGCTAAAAAGCACAACAGCATGGATAGTTCGAAGACTACAGTAGCATTGGGGAAACATTGACTGGGTGCTACGTTTTTGTTTTGGTGACAAAGGCAAGAATCGTGCAAAGCTTAAGCACTATTGAGAGGAGCTTGGATTGTGGACTGAAGTGTTGCAGTGATGATGATGTGCCATAAAATGGACTTGGCGCTTTCTTGATTTTGCAAAGAACCTCAGCAAAAGTTCCTACGCAGTTGCCTTTTTAGTTGGCTAATGATTGATAGTGGACTTGGTCTTATTAGTCGTTTGGCATTTCTGTGTGTATCTGGAGGTTCCGTAGGCAGGCATTTCTGGTCCTCCCGTGGTCCAATTTTGCCTATGTATCTCAGATGTCATCCCTTTATTGCTCATCAAATGACTTTGTTAAGGCTTTGTATTTGAGGCCATTTCCACTGAGCCATTTGGGAGTGAGGTAAAAAATGCTCTTTGCTATCACGTTTCAGGGAAGAAGACCCGCTTTCCCTCTAGTGCTAAGTGGGTTATTTTGACATGCGGTGAACGGCACTCTTCCAAACGCGCCTCAAAGTGATGGACGGGACAGGCATTATACACGAGTAACTGGACCTCTTAATAGCAAACAAGATAAAATGCAAATGCAATGGAGTTATGAAGCTTAATCTTGTCTTTTCTTTGCCCCTTTTGTCTTGTTACTGCGTCATTTTGTATGGTTTGGTACCAAAAGAGTAACGCCGTCTAATCTGACTTCCAGTTTACGCAGCGACTTTTGGTGGGGGCAAAAATTGTCATTTCTGGAATAAGAAGTCTGGGAAACATTCTTGGTGCTTAGAGCTGCCTGTCTCGTTGCTTCTTTGAAGTTCTGTTTAGAACCAACAGTGTTATTGAATATGCTGCATATACCATTTTTGGGAGATCCGTTCTAAATCAATGTCTGCTCAATGGTTCAACCATCCTAGTTCAACTTCTTTAACACCAACAAACTTTTTCCAGCAGCTAAGTGGGGTTTCGACTTACCTGTTATGTTCCACTGGAGTAAACGTATCCAAAACTATCTCTAGTTCTATAAGGTATTGTGTGGGAAAAAATAGTCCTCAGTTGTTACGAAACCGAGAACGAAACCACCAAGTCCAGCTAAGCATTCGTCTATTAATTCATGCATTCCCATTTTTTCGCCTATTCATCGGCATGTCCACTTATATAAGACAGAGAGAGTTACTGGAAGATTCCAGGTACATGTGAGATGTATGAGTGATTAAAGAAGGTCTGAATGGTATTGTTTACCGCTGAAGCAGGTGTATTTTCAACATTACATCAACCATCCTCAAGGCCAACTACAGCGGAGGCGCGGAGGGATATCCACTGCTGGAGGAACATGAGGCGACAGTGACGAAATGCGCGCCGGAATATGGGGAACCCGTGTCCTCTAGCGCAGTACTGTAGGCCACGCGTATTCCGGTGTCAGTGCAGCTAGAGACACCCCACCGCAAGCACGCTGTTTCAGCTGCAGCAACTAAGACTCCTCCTACATCTATGGAGGTGGAGTTCGCAGAAATGAAGTGAAGTCTTAATTGGACGCATGTTGATCCCACGGAGTTGGAGGCAAGGATGACTAAGTTGCAGGAACAGACTGCCGTCCTTTATTAGGCTACTTCCCTACCCATCCATTCCGCATTCTCGCGATCAATTGCACTTCATTCCATTTGCTTTTTGCCTTTTATTTATTGATTCTGGCATTGATTACGGTGTCAAACGTCAATCCAACTGTTTGGCTTTATCTATCCTGTAAGCCGTTGATCTGTCCGACCGGTTCGTGTAGTGGATTTCATCTTGAATTTACAACAAAGCTTTTGAATACCTTACCCGTATTGAGGTCACCTCAGTTAAGAGTAGTCGTGTGATTGACTCATTTGCGATGAATATTTGAGACGATTATGAGCATGGTGTCTTCATTAGTCAAGCAAGAGGTCGAAGGTTTGAGCGGTTTATGCATTTGAAACTGGGAGGGGTAACATATTTTGGAAGCACTTAGTTGTTCACTCATTCAGTCATCTCGGATCGAGTTGACTAGTTATTTGGAACTGCCAAAGCTTTGGTTCCTCTTGCAGATCCTGCTAGATGAAAACACTGAACGCATCTCTAGTCTGTGATTCGAGTTTTTCTCAAATTCATGTTAGCTGATAGGTCATTATTAGGCTTAAATTAATTTCCATCACCTTCTTCGCAAACCTCGGGAATCGATTTTTCGCTACACTGTAGAGGGTTCCTCCTCTTTCTCCTGGTCACCCTTGTTAGTAGAAGTCTGCGTATGCTTTAACATCTTTAATATAGAGGGTTAAAATTATGCAGCTAGGCAAGATGTGGGATTCAGGCCGGGAAGAGTCACGCCCTAGCGAGTCTCCACGCTACTCCGCCACGAGGTTCAAATTGTTTTCTTGCCTCTGGCCTACAAAGCACATTTAAAGAATATAAGTATTACAGCACATCCTGTGACTCCTGACAATACTCGCCTATTCATGCCATTCGCAGGGGGTCAGTGTTGGATTCGCGAATAGCGCATTGACTAAGCCTGACCGTAGTAGTCAAGCCGGATGTTACGTCTACTATGAAGCTTTAAAAGTAAACAGATGGTTCTGTTTTATGCGGAAAGTACCCTCTCCTCCTCCTTCCTCCTCCAGCGTAGGTCACATAGTTGGTCATATTGCGATGGCCAGCAGGGTTGGTCAACAGGCCATACCAGTAGCTCCGTTCCCTTTGTATATTAGATAGGTATTCTACTCTAGTATTATGCCTTCTCTTGCCCTCAAAGGGGTCTAAGGATGCTACAAGTAACATTAAATCTAAAAACTACACGTACATGAAACTTAAAGAAGACAAAAACAATGTCGCGATTTACCTTTGACCCCAAACTTCTTTTGATGTTGGTCAAAAACCAAATTGAATTCTTTATAAAAATAATACACAAAATCCAACGAATCAACCCCTTGGGGAACTCGGCTAAGCTGACTCTGAAAAGTAAACAAAGTACTGTATAACTTATATGCAAATAGCAAACTTATCAGCTTAGATAATTGCTACACATTTTACGCTTCATCCTCTAGGAAGTGATTTTTGGTTGCTTTGCATGCATAGACATGCGTGTCAGCATTGTTTAGTTTTGGCAGCGCATTCCTCATATAAATGGTATAGACAAAGTGAGCTAGTTTTAAAGACTAACTTCGCTTTATAAGGACAAAACTTAAATGCATTTATTTGTTATGCCTAACTGTTTTACACGGTCGCTTTGAATTCTCATTTTCGTGTGGAGTGTTTGCTATTTGCGGATGTGCTCGGATTTAAGTTGGATTGGGATTGGTTTGCGCAAAACCAGAAAGATTTATTAATTGCTGGACTTTACCGGGTGGGCATGATTGTATCGGCCCTTTAACTGGCGAGGATGTGCGTTTCTGGTGCAGCATTATCTGCTAGGTGTGGAGGCATTACCTCGCGACACTGGGTGTGAATTTCGCCTTCCCTATTACTTGTTGCATTTCCTTGGTAAGATTGCGTTGCATTCCATGTATTGTTACGATTCTATGCGTATTTTTCGTGTAGCGACATGCATTTTGTCATTTGTCCGTAGGTCCTTTGTGCTTTATGTACGGTAATAGGTGCGTTATTTTCATCACTATAGCATCCGTATTAGTGTGAAATATATCGAGCATGTGGGCATTTTCCAAGTTGGTTGTTCCTTGACTTCGACACCACGGTTCTGGATTGATATTTTCTTTGCGAAACTTGTTGTGTAGGATCTCAGAAACAACTTGACCGTAGTCTTACCTCTAATATGAATTGGCGTTTATAATAGGCTCAAAAGCAAGAGGATAGTTACTCAGGGACCTATAAAACTTGACTTGACAATGTTCGCATCGCTATGCGGACTTCACATTGTAGCCGTCTTAACTATTTGATTATTACGATATTTTCATTAGTTGTGCTTGTGTTTGCATATAGGTGCATATTATAGGCGTTAGCGAAGTGAACGAGAAGAGATTAAGGAAGGCGTAGAAGAATGCAAACTTATTGAATGACGTGAGAGGGTCGGGGGAAGCGGGCGATGGGCTAAGAGGAGAGAACCGCAGTAAATGAAGTTTCCTCCGAAGCATTGAGACAGGAACTGATTCCCCGCCTGCCTATCATCCACACGCTCACTTGCCTATTTGGTTGTCTCTCCGCGCCTATATGCATCCCCTTCTGATCATCCATTTCTTCGCACTTCCCTGAATCTGTTTCTCTGCACGTCCATTCCTCAAGCATCGACTAGGTGCCGGCTGTGTTGGTGGCAGTGGGCACGGCATTACCTTTTTCTCTATCCTTTCACTCGTCCCTTATTTTATTCAATTATTCTATCTAACTTAACCAATGCTTCATCTTTCCTTCAATCTAGGTGGTCGGACAGCTAACTGACTTGGCTCCACGTGCAGTGGCACAAATATTAGAGGCACTCGCCAGGGCATTTTAAGGTACAGGATGTCTTGTGTTTCCCCTCCTCTAATCTCCTCACCACATCAACATCCTTATTTCCTCCATATCTTTCTCATCTAGCCCCACCTCTACTTCCACATTCACCCCATCTATCGACTCTCGCGTTGTTGCTGCTTCGATTTCCAGCAGTGGTTTCATTGTGGTCGGCGACGTTGACTTGCGAGAATAAGGTCTTATCAGGGAAGGTGGCAAGGGCCATCACTTCGCCTGCTCATCGGTATCCAGCCATTGCCAGAACAGTAAATGACACGGTGACACTGCCCTATGGTTCGTTGCGTCAAAGAGAATCAAATCTTCTGCGGAAATAACCGAACAGAAAGAGTCTTCCTAAAGGTAAAGTGTGGCAAATTAGGGGCATTGCTTTCCAAGCTTTTTAACACTGAGTAATTCACATCATGATTTCTTCCACAATAAGCCGTAACGAAAATTACCCTCCTGCCGAACAGCCAAATGTGCTTAATCGATCCCTCTTCAGCGAAATGTCCCCCTCACTCAACAATATGCATCAGACAGACACAAACAGTAGAAAAGGATGCGGCACAATTTTACCCTGAGGAAACGTGTTTTGCAATTGAAGGCAGCTATTCGTCAACACCGCGGAATTCCTTTTCTCAATCTGCACATGTTAACTCAGTCTTTCTCCATTTATCCGCTCATGATGCAATTGGTTTTAGTATTCAATTTGCATATTGCTTAATTTCTTCCCTTCATCTAAAAAGACTGCAGTCGAATGCTCACAGCTAATTTGCCTGCATTTTGATATTCGCAAGCGATTTATCAAAAGCAAAATTTCATTGCTTACTCTACTCGGAATACATTTTGTTGTTTGCTTCTCGGTATTGGTTGTGGTCACTTGGCTGATCATGTTGCCATCGCCGAATAGGCTAATCTCTGGGACATGCCGGCAGCCTCAGTTCCTTCTTTTGCCGAATGTATGCATAGACATTCCGTCCGAGTATGTCTTCTTTGGCCTTCATAGAAGTCTTAGAAAGATACATCGGAGGCAGTGGAAAACAAGCTGGACTCTAAAGGACTTCCATCAAGATTTCTACCGTTTGGGGCAAACCTTAGCGGTGCGGAAGAAGTGCATGTGCTATGGATGGAGAAATCGCTAATGCCCAGCATCAGAAGAGCCAAAAATATCTTCTGCCTTAGGTAACTACCCCAGTCCCACACAGCACAAAAAGTTGTTAACAGCAGAATCGACTTTAGCTGCAAGCCATCCCTACCCTGCGTGCGTACAAATGTGGATTAACTGAACTGGCGGTATCTGCTCCACTCCCCTACTAGTTGAATGGAATCCAGATAAATATGACTGGGCAGCTCCAGAGTGAGCCCTACGTGGCAAATTCTATCCTGAGGAACTGTGTGGAATCCCGTTCTCTCCAATCATGCAAGTAGCCTCATTCCTTTGTATTACCGTCTTACTTATGTGATTGATTATTTTGCTTATGACTTTGGCACTCGTTTTGATTGTAGTTCTGACGCAATGTGACTTTCACGCTCTTTCTTACAATTGTTCGTTTGTTACGTCACACATATGTGACACGCGCTAATTAGCAGCTCATACCGATTGAGGATGTGTCATATCGAGAATCATAAAAGACTGCTTATATTTGAAACGATGAAACTGAGTGATAGCAGCTCCATTGTTTTGGAGTAAGGAGTAAACCGACTTAAACAATTAACCTCCGTTGATGTGATTGTTTAAAGGTCACAATGCCTGGAGAATATTTGATGGATTTACCTTTCTAATGGGCGAGCTTCAGCTAAAAATTCATTTTATCGTGTTTCTGAGGCTGCCATGTCGAGTGTTGCCCTTGTCTCCCTTTAGGGGAAATTAGTCAGAGCTTAAGCCTTGCTCTCTAAAACTGGTCCTTTACTTGGCCTCGGATCCGAATCTCGGCTGAGCCCGTGTTCCTCTCCTCCTATTCGTTTGTTCTCTTTTACTATTGCTTACTAAGTACTCAGTACAGCTCTAAAAACGGTGCATTGGGTAGTGAAACGTGGCATAATATGATGCGCCTCGGTTGGGATGTGGTGAGCACGACGCTGAATGATAAAAGGTAACATTACCATGCAAACATGTGTGATACCGTTCAGTTGAGTGCAGCAGAGTGGGATAGGGTAAGGCGCGGTCTGGTGTAGGACAACATAAAGTCATGCACTTTAATAAAAGTGGGATTATTCTACCCGAGCAAATCAGCAAATGAGAAGACTTGGTGATGCACAAACATGTTGGGTGGAGAAGACAGACAGGCAAACAGCTTACAATCTAGATTTGAGAGAAAATACTTATTTAAATAAAAAGGAGGATTGAGAAAGATTTCAAAAATGCTCCATCACAAAGCTTAATCTAAAAGCGTTTGCTTAACAAAAACAGTTGGGAGATTTTCAATGCATGAACCGATTAAATTAATAGGGTTAAAAATTCAGCCTCTCATTGAGCATTATGTTAAAAAAGGTGGAGAAAGTGTGCGGAATAGCGCCAATCACCTGAATAAATCATCGGCCACCTGCCAGTTGTTCTTGCCTTTTCGCATTCACCTAGATAGGCTCTGCATCAAAAGCAGCAACACATCTATCCGTTTGCTAAAATACAAATAAGCAAAATATGACGTAGATTGCCTCAGACACGGGGGGACTGGCATTGTCAATTCATCCGTTGTTATGCTGTTGTTCTGCTTGTTAAATGCGAGTGGTGTGTTTAAAAAAAATAGGCAAAAGTTGGCAAATATGTGTTAATGGTCGCGGAATACAATCAAGGAAGCACGAAATACATGTTTGTTCGACGCTTAGAACTTAAGCAACTCTACTAGTTGAATGAGTGAAGCAATACGAAGTGAAGAGGGCTAAGGCGAATAAATCATAGCGACTGTACGCTTGAGAAATGCAGAATGTGGGGACACAATCTGCGTTTATGTTTCGATCCAGTAATCCACCCACTAGTTGCTCACAGTCTGTATTCATGTCCTCATTCTTGCACATTCTAACAAATATTTTCAGACTAATTTCCGTTCTATATGCAACTCCTAAGGGGTCCGCCTCAATTTCATTTGTTGATTTTAGGATATTGTGCTTGTTGAGTAATAAGGCCTAGTCAAGCATTTCAAAAGAAGATTGGCATAAGCAATTTGAATTGGCAAACCAGAAATCGGGAAAGTGGTCTCCAGTTTGGAGTTGGAAGAACATTCGCTTGGCAAACCAAATGGGATTGAGTTACTTGTCTAAACGCTTCTTAAAATATGCCTTCGGCAGCAGGGTTTATTGGTTAAGAAATGAGCAATTCAGAAAAGAGCACACAAGTCCACCTGCAGTCATGCAGATGCGCATAACTGAAATCGCCCTCAAAGGTAGTCAGGATTATGAGACCTGGAGATAGGGACGACGAAAGTTTGTGAAGGGAGAGAAGCCAGATGAAGAGCAGTCAAAGCATTTTGCAAGGGCAAATTTTCTAAATGAACTGCAATCCTTACTTACATCTTATTAGCTCTCACCAAATTACTTAAAATCAGGCCATTGTGCCGCAAAATCAAGATAGTGCGGGAAGTCGTTGAGCATTTCGTTAAAATGGTGAGGTGTCCTCAAAAGTCAGCCAGCGGTTTTTGAAGTTTATAAACATCTTTTATGCCTTATTTTCCGCTTACTGCCTACTTATTCATACTCATATTACACTAACATGCACGATCCTTCAAAATAACATTGGACTTATGATTCCCTTCTCCCTCTTTATATAGCATATCCACGCGTATATTGCAGATTTTGCACCCATCACAACAAATTTCTCGCCATGTTTTTGGTTTTGTATGGCTTAGGAGTTTTAACTTGAAGATTAACGCATTCTGTGCTTTGAATAGGACTAGGGAGTGGATAGTCTAATGAAAGGCTTTGATGGTAGGGCCCTTTTGAATTGGCAGATGTGTGGAAACAGACGGCTAAATGAAGAAATACATGACTAATGTGAGTAGTGAGTTGGCGCCAGAGTAATGAAAGTAACTTTGACAGAGTCCGTGACGAAGTCTTTGCTCTTAATCTCTAAAATGGTAACGTGTATGTCAGCACCAAGTCAAATTGACTGATTTGACGCTGTACTAGACCTGACTGCTGCCATTTCCGCCTCTTCTTAAAACGAGCTTATGGTGATTCTCCATCAATGTCAACGCAATAAAAGTGGAAACTCGTTTAAAGTTGACTTCTATGCGAAGCGGTACTGTCAATCAAACTGCCACATATTGCTTCACACAAGAGTAGCTAGTGTTTATAGCTCCTTTATTCATTCCTAGCATCACGTTGAATGAGAAGGTCCCCGACGTGGATTGTACCATAAAGCCACACAAATAATTGGGAATCGGTTTTAAACGCCTTCGTATGGGAATTTTATAATTTGCTTGGAAATTGGCTTGTCGCGTAGCAACGACCACTCTAATGTATTTTTTCCGTCTACGCATTCATCAAATCACAGGTCCACGTACTATGGCAAAGAGCTTTCACTAAATTAGTCAGGGATTTAACGCCCATATGATGCAAGCCACTGTAATCCAAGCCCTTCGATCACATGAGACATTACTGTAAAGACTTTAGCCACATACATACAATTGGACATGCACATAAAACCGACTTTATTGCAAGTTCTCAAAGCACCCTATGAAAAGCGAACGCAGGGTTTGACGAGGGGGTGTCGGTGAAAAAAGAAGCATCGAGAAGACGAGAGACAATGCGAAAAAAACATGGAGACGAAGACAACAAAAGACGGTGACTTTTGTTCGTGCGCAACTGGAATTAAAACACGTTGTTTCCAAAGCCACCTTCGCTACACCCAAGCGCTGATGAAAGGTAGGAGTAGGCACCAGACGAGTCGCGTGTTGATTGGCTGAAGAGAGCCACTTAGTCGGCGTCCTTGCATCAGCAATAATTGCATTTAATAGCGAGTGCGTCCGCTCAAGGAAAGGAGGTAGAGCGCATAGAATGGACCACCTAATGTTCATTACAATTTGCAATAGTTATGCCGATGAAGCGAAAGGAAGAATTGAGGTATTAAGGTTGATTTAGAACCATGGTTGGCAAACGCGAAATTGATCAAAACAGATCAATCTATGAGACTTTTCGTACCGATGAAACTAATTTTTGTGTCTCAGGCACAAGTATTAAGTGAACACAAGAGACGGCTCTTGGGAACAACGCTATTGCCAAAAGCTTGTTTTTAGTGGTGAATGTGTGTGCATGGGGATAAGAATGACTGCAAGTTAAGCGATTCGGTGACTTGAAGACCTTTTAAAAGGCGGGAGCCCGCAACAAAGCACAGGGTAAGCATAACTCTTACCTCTTACATTATACCAATTTCATTCCTATTGGGCGCTTTTAGAGTAAAGGCTGATGATTGATTCTACAATTTCTAATTTTTTTGCATGTATTACTTCCGATAAGTTGGATGGCATAATTGCTATCATCGGTAGGTGCAGTGACATGTCGAAAAACCGAGTGCTTTTGTGTGAGCATAGAAAGATTTCGCTGGTATCATCACGATTGGTCAATTTGGTTATGACCTTCACCTGGCCCACCTCGTTGCGTATGCCCTGCAACCTATGCCTAAAATAAGCGATGGCGAGCAATGTAAGTGGAAGCCCTCATTATGCAGCCCTTCGGCTATTTGTCCACGACTTGATGAACTGTTGAGTCGTTACATTATGAAGCGGCAATCTCAATGGCCGGGCCAACACACGTCTTAGGGGATCGCTTGTAAGCACTCATGAGATCGTTGCAAATGGAGTAGCCCAAAATCGTCCCTGAGTCCTGTCAAGCTACGACTGGACAGTGAGGAGTGCACTAATGTGATTGTGGATGAGTAAAATAAACAGCGGTTTGGGCATACATAGGCTTTCTCAGTAAAAAAGAGGAACAGTTCACGATGACTTTGGATTAAATAACTACATTTTGATCAACACAGTTTTGCAAGGTCAAATAGGTTGCAAAGGTGAGTTAATCTTCACAACTGTCCAAATTACTTTTCGCCATTCCCGTGACAAGGACACACCTACTCTCAAACTTTTTGTGCATTTTTTCGTAGTCCTCCTTTGTAGCCTGGTTCTCGACGTCCGTCCACTTGATCGTCTCCTCACACATCGCCAGTATATCTTTCCGGTACTCTTCCGATGTCTTCTGCTTCACCTCCTCTTTCTCCAAATTCCTTTTTATGCTGTAGACATAATTCACTAGTGCATTTCTCGATGCCATCCTATTCCTCTCCTTCTCATCCTCCTTCTTAAATTTCTCCGCAACCTCCAACATCCGCTCTATCTCTTTCTCTGACAGGCGACCCCTGTAGTTAGTGATCGCGGTGCTGTTCTGCTTTCCCGTCGCGTTTTCCACCGCCAACACATGAAGAATGCCGTTTTCGTCAATTTCAAAGGTCACATCAAGCGTAGTCTTGCCACGCGGAGCCGGGGGGAAACCGGTCAATCTTAACTCGCCCAAAAAGTAGCTGTCGCTTGTTTTAACACGTTCACCCTCGAAAACCTTGAATGTACGCTCGTTTGATCATCATCAGCCGTTTCGCGTACCCGTTTCTGCTTCGTCGGAATCGGTGTGTTGCGCTGTACCACCGTCGTCATCGTACCATCTGAGCACTCCAACCCCAATGAGAGCGGAGTCACTTCCAGCAATATCAGATTCTGCATCGCCGCCGATTTGTGACCAATCAGATTGGCTGCCAGTAAAGCTGCACCGTAGGCTACCGCCTCGTCTGGATTGATGGATCGATTTACTTTCGTGCCATTAAAGAAGTCCTGTAGAATCTTCTCCACCTTCGGATTTCGCGTCGATCCACCCACTAACACTATCTCCTGCACACCAGTTTTGTCCATTTCCGCATCACTCAACGCAGACTTGACTGCATCCATCGTGCGCCTGAAGAGATCTGAGCAGAGGTTCTCAAATTGGGATCGTGTGAGAGCCAAATTGAAATCAATGCCTTTGAACAACGATTCTAAGCCTATGTTTGTGCACTGGACCGAACTCATCATCCTCTTTGCCTCATCGCACGCCTTGCTCACGCGGCTAATGGCTTTCATGCTGGATGTCGAGTCCTTTCCTCCGTGCTCCTTCTTGAACGCCTCCACACAATGATCCACTATCCGAGAAGTAATGTCGTCACCACCCAGGTGCGTGTCACCACCAACCGCTCTTACCACAAATTTTCCATTTTGGATGGACAAGATCGACACGTCGAAGGTGCCACCACCCCAATCGAAGATGAGCACATTGTGCTGTCTGTCGAACCTCTTGTCCATACCGTAGGCAATGGCAGCTGCAGTCGGTTCATTCATAAGGCACAGCACGTACAAGCCCGCCAGTTCCCCTGCCTCAATTGTTGCCTGACGTTGGTGTACATTAAAGTATGCTGGTACTGTAATGACCGCATCTGTCACCTTCTCGCCCAAGTACGCCTTTGCTGTCTCCTTCATCTTCGACAGCACCATAGATGAGATCTGCTCCGCAACGAAATGCTTCGTCTCACCACAATGCTGCACCTCAATCTTCGGTGCCCCTCCAGAATTTATTACTTTGAAGGGCCAGCGCTTAATGTCGTCCTGTACCACTTCATCGTGGAATTGATGTCCGATAAGACGCTTTACGTCGAATACAGTGTTTGTGAGTTTTTTGTCGCTTGGAACTTTGCAGACTCATCGATGAGGCGCTCTTTATTCGTAAAAGCAACACAACTTGGCGTTGTGCGGTGGCCCTGATCATTCGCTATGATTTCCACCCTGCCGTTTTGAACTACGCCGACGCAAGAAAAGGTTGTACCCAAGTCGCTGCCAATAGCTGGAGCTGCTGACACGTTTTAGTGAAATGCAAAAACTCGAACACGTATGTACTGATGATGATCTCCGCCATCGCTGCAGCCCTTTATATCAGCTGCAGCTCTACATGTTGACCCTATTCACGATGCGCGCTAACTACTCGAATGCTTTTGCCCAACTAGAATCTTTCACTGCTTCATGCTTCCTATTAACTGGCTACTGCACACTCGAAAAAATGATGTGCGATGTAAGCTGTGAGTGAGCAGTGACGTGAGTGGTGGTGTTAGTTGTATGTTGGCGTGTGAATGACACGGATGCAGCATTGTAGAAGCGCCAATGTAGTGGTTTCTGATTATCGTGTCCTGATGCCCGTAAGGCTTGAATAATGAGTTAGGAATGTCCCGAAAATTCGTTACCGTTATTTACATAGTCATTTCTGCCCCAGTATGAACCGGTTGGGCAAGAAAACAAAGTGGAAGAGTCGTTTCACTGCGCTGCTGTGCTACTCTTAATGATCGCTAACCAGTACTTCTCTCAGATGTATGCAGCTTGAGTACTTCTAGTTGTAGCTGAGAAAGTCAGTTCCAAGTAGGCATTTGTCTAAAATTCAGTTTGAATGAATCGGTAAGGTGCCTTACAATGATTATCATTTACTGATCAATATATGAGAATTATCACTTCACGCTTCTAATAGCTTCCTTTCAGATGGCAACCAAACATCGTAAAAGCAATGGTTGTTGAATTTGTGGCATGCAGACAAGTTCTGAGAGTTGTGCTATGCAGTTTTGGAAATCCCAAAGACATTAAATGGATAAAAACAGTCATTCTAGTCATTGACTACAAAGCATTGAAAAGACTGGAAGTGCTTCATTTGAGAGCTGTTCTTATTTGAGTGAAGCCCGTTAACCGTGTGATGATCAAGAGACTCAACGACTAATGATGAAATAATTTTTGTCTAAATGCTGCTTTGCTTGTCATCCACCTGGACTCTTTGCGACCACACGTTATGTAATTGGCGCAGTTCTGAGCGCAGTAAAAATCTTTACGATCAAGGGTGCGAAGGCGTCAAGAAAAAATGGGTTTCGAAGGCTTCTGGTAATGGATTGTATTCTTACACTACAGTCATTGCACTTTGTGCTCAAAGGCGCCCCCGCACACCCAAGGGCTGATGAAAGGTACTAGAAGATTTTGCACGCTGAATGGAGCCAGGCATTTTTAGCTCTTGTATCAGCAGCCATCGTATTCAACTGCCAATGCGTCGGAGCATCCTGTCTAATGTGGAGATGTAGGGGGCAATGCCTCATGCTTCTACGATGTTCAAAGTTTTCTCACTGATTAAACGCACGAAACATTTGGGGACCGAAAGCGCAATTTGACCGAGGGACGTAAGCACGTAGGTCGGAGGAGAGCAGCGACGCATTCTACGAAGTTAGTAGGTCACGATCCACCACTTCTTTATGCGGGGATAAAAATAAAATGTTTAGCCTTTCGGCTTGACTTAGTCCAAGTACAGGCGTCAGAGCAGTTTGCCCTAAGGGACTTACTGTGGTTAGTTGTTGCTAGGACTAAGCGATTAATACCTGAACGGGAAAGTACTACTCTCCTCAGGTGGGTCACGGCATGACAGCCAGTATTGGCTATTATGCCACTACTCTTCAGAAATGATATCAGTTTTTGACCAGTTTTCCGCCAACAGACTCTCAGCCATATTTAAAAGTAGGAGGAAAGGAAAATATTGCTGACAATGATGATTGCGTTGAGATATGAGACCCCTCACAGAATCAATAGCCTTCTGTTAGACGATAGGTGAGTAAAAGGGAGAGGAAAAATTAAATAGCGCCATTAAGCTTAGAAACGTCTTCTCTTGCTGACATTTATTCTCGTGCTGTGATTCATCCCACAAATTTTTAAAATGAAAAAAGTGTAAATTTCACTTCCTACATCTTTCCGCTCTTCTAGCTCAAATTAGAAGCCATGTGAGCAGGGAGAGCACAGATCTGGGCACTCTTCAATGCTTGCAAATATGAGAAGGCTTTTTGTTGACGCTTCGTTTGCTTGGCTAATCCAGTCTTCTGCTTAATTTCGGCACGTATATCTTAATCAAAGCAGCTAACCGGCAAGACTAAACGTGATGTATGGAGGCGAGTACGAAAGGAAAGCGGAATTTCGAGGCGATTTTGCATGAGCTGACTTCAGCAGAGTCTCAAGAAGGAATCAAAGCTCTGTTTGCATTCGAAGGCTGAAACGGAATTAGAGTATTTTTGGGTCAATCTTAGATGACTTTGTCGTAATCAAATGGGTTGAGTTTTGTTACTGTTGTTAATGGCACAATAAGCGGGATTAATGCTTAGTGCTTAAGAAAAACGAAAAGGCTCGGGAACCGTAATCTTATAACGGGTCCACAGCGAAACCTTAAAGCTCGCCACTACTGTCCACCCATCGGTAGGCAATCCAAGGGGAAAGAGCCTACACAGTCAAGCGCAAAGCATTTATTTCCACATGTAAAGAAGGTAACCATCCCACAGGACACGATAAGTGAAGGAGGTATCCCATGCATGTGCCCTCTGCTAAGCCTTTAATGAGGCTGACGTATTTGAAGGAACAACCACTTCGACTACTTGAAATTGCACAAAAATAGTTGCCTCTGTCCTCCTTCGACCCACGTCCCTCCTCTCCCCTAACTGTGTTTCTCCTCCCGTCATTTAATTCAGTCTCCCGCGTGTATACACTGCGCATCCTAACAACTTTCAGGTAGGCTCACCAGTGAAGGCCGATCGGCTCTACCCGCCAAACATATTCGCAAATGACGAAAACAATTCAATAGCAAAGCTCAATTTAGCCAATCAACTTGTGATTTTCTGTGACAAGCACTTTCCTTCTCATCAGTCGTTAAGTGGGGTTATTTAGGTTGGGTGTGGCTAAACAACCCTTTGAATGACGGTGAAACAAATGGTGTGCATGAACACATTCCACCTTCACAAACGTTTTAGTCACGGTCTACTACCTATCTGATCTTGGCTCACTACGACGCCCATTGTCGTCACCTGGACTGTAGGATCCACACAAGACTGGGTAGCAAGGAGTCGGAGTGCAGAAAAAGAAATAAAATTTGCACCAAGAAGTGAACTCATAACTAGCTGTCAAAGTATCTTCTTATAAGTAACGCACAATTTGGCGGCGAGAGTTAGTGGGGACAGGAGCATCAGAATGATTAAGGGCGGTTTAAATAGACGGAGAGTTGGCTGAGAATGTTCAGGTATGTTAATGCGTCCCTTCAGTGGGACAACTTTGGCAGTGCAACCACTTGACTTTAAAGGCGAGCAAATTATCAAGTACCCCAACAACGAATTTTACAAATTCCTGTTAAACTATCATTCCACAAGTCTTACTAAAAACTCGCAATTCGTTTACTTTGATAGTTTCAGTGTGTGCTACAAAATTTGATTTGGCATAAGTGATTCTTTTAGTTTGCAAATGATGTTGAGCATTCACAGTTAAAAGGTCACATTTAAAGTTTCACCAGCTGCTCCTTTGCCCTGACTTTTGCAGCAATCAAAGAAAGTAAAGCCGTTGCTTTGGCGGAGAAAACTGTAATACAAAAAGCACCAAAAGCAGAATTCCTCTTGGCACTTTGCCTTCCTCCATACAATGCATGGCACGATAATTCGCCTCGGAATTTAAAGAGACATCTTTTGCATTGTTAAACTTCAAAACACCATAAGTCACTTTAACGTTGCGAAGACCAACTACCTGGTGAAACCGGTTCCCATCCACTTCCTGGTGCTCTGGACGAGATGCGCCAAAGAACTCTCGGTAGCTGTCAGTGTTTAAAACAAATATAGATTTGTGCAACAGCATAACATCTTGACACTTTTTTAATTCCGATGCAGAGGCTTATTTTCGTAAACTCTAGACTTTGGTCAAATCATTCGATCAAGTTGTATGGCTCACTTACCATTGACGATGCAGACAATGACATGGTGTCGGGTTTGGTGGTTAAAAATGCGCACAATGGCTCATTCTGATACAAGTTCATTTTACAGGCATCCAATTAAAAAACTCAGCAGGCTAAGGACAAGTTATGAATGACGAAGTAAGTAAAGACAGATACTGATAGGTAAGTAAATAGTTAAGTGAGTGTAATAGGGTCAAATGCACAAAGCTGTGCGTCCAAGGTGTCAAATCTCCGTGCTCACACACCAAGATTCTTTGTCGACATAATTGAGTTGTACAGAGTCTCCAACTTTTTGTACATAAGCTCGTAGTTCTCCTTTGTGGCCTGATGGTCGGCGTCCATCCACTTGGTAGTCGTCTCACACATTGTGAGTATGCATTGTCGGAAGTCTTTCGATACTCGCTTTTCCGTTTTGTCGTCATCCATTTTCGACTGTATGTTGCACACGTAGTTTTCCAAAGTGGTTCTCGCTGCAAGCCTAATCCTCTATTTCTCATCCTCTAACTTCAAATTTTCTGCGTCACTCAGCATTTGCTGTATCGTCTCCTCGGACAGAAGACCTTTATCCTTCGTAATGGCGATGCTGTTTTGCTTCCCTGAAGACTTATCCACCGCTGTCACATTGAGAATACCATTCTCATCAATGTCAAATACCTCAATCTGAGGCACTCTGCGCGGCGCCGGTGGGATACCTGACAACTCGAATTTGCCCAACAAGTTGTTTTCACTCGTCATCGCACGCTCACCCTCATACACCTGCACCAACACACTCGGTTGATTGTCCGAACACGTGGAGAAGATCTTCGTCTTCTTTATCAGGATTCTTGTATTGCGCTCTATCAACGTCGCCATCATGCCGCCTGTCGTCTCCACACCCAGTGAGAGTGGTGCCACCGCCAATAACACCAAGTCCTGTACATTCTGACCTGTAATTGGCCAGGTTGGATTCCAGCAAAGCCGCACAATATGATATTGCCTCGTCCGGATTTATGGAGTGGTTCAACTGCTTGCCATTTAAGAATTCTTGCAACTTTGGAATGCGTGTCGATCCGCCTACCATCAGTACCTCGTGGATATCACTCTTCTTCAACTTTGCGTCATTTAATGCCTGTTTTACCGGACCCAGCGTCTTATTGAAGAGGTCTGAGCACAGCTGCTCAAAACGGGTCCGTGTGAGGGTCGTACTGAAATCAATGCCCTCAGATAACGCGTCTACATCTATGTTTGTGTACTCAGAAGAGCTCAACATCCTCTTTGCCATTTCACACGCCTTTCTCAGGCGGCTAATGGCTTTTCTGCTGGTCGTCAAGTCCTTGCCCTTGTGCAATTGCTTGAACATTTCCACACAATGATTCACCATCCGAGAGTCAAAGTCCTCGCCACCCAAGGGCGTATCGCCATCAGTCGACTTCACTTCAAATGTTCCATCCTTGATGGACAAGATGGAGACATCGAAGGCACCACCACCCAAATTGAAGACGAGCACATTGAGCTGCGAGTTGGGCCTTTTGTCCAAACCATATGCGCTGGCAGCTGCTGTGGGCTCATTAACAATTCGCAACACAGTTAAGTCTGCTATTTTTCCTGCATCAATTGTTGCCTGCCACTGGCTCCCATTGAATTATGCTGGCACTGTGATTACCGCACTTGTTACCTGTTTGCCCAAATACGCCTCCACTGCCTCCTTCATCTTCCGCAACACCATGGACAAAATTTCTTCTGCGAAATTTCCTCTGCTAGCCAGTAAGCGGAGATGGATTCGAAGGCTAAACGAGGTAGCAAAGCTAGAATCATCCGTCTGGAAGCCTAATGACCTCTTCGTCTATCTCAAAATCTCCTGGTCAACGTGACCTTATCTCTATTTTCGAACATCTATCTACCTATGTACGAAAAGTATGGGAGTTACTCCGACAATATATAAGCGGTATATGAAGCTGGCTGAAATAAGCCTGTCTACGATGCTCTCAGAAGGCATTTGTGCCAAAAAATAAAGCAATTTGAGCCACCAAGAAGTCAAAGATACACTGGTCATGCAAGTAGACAGAGTTGGTAGGACTTATGTTCCTAATGCTTAAGCGAATTTAGATGTAGGGGTTAAGTACAAGTAGGATCGATACAAGATTAAAAGCACATGTTAATTCTGTGTGTGATTGAAAAAGACTCTTCCAGCCTTGATTGTAATTCCAGCAGGTGAAAGTGTCAAAAGCCATATGCCACCGTTTCATATAGTGCAGAGTTGCAACCGTTTGGCCTTCAGTGAGTAGATAATTGAACTTCCATGCATACATATCAATGTCGTTGGTACAGCGCCTCAAGGATGAGGGTCTCAACATGGTAAGAAGGAGCCCAGTGTCAACTGCTGAGCATGGCGGTTCCACATTCCTTACCGATGAAAATCTCACACCTACAGAAGTATATCAGAGTTTTGTTCAAAAAGACCATTTCTTCAGAGCATAAAGTGCCTCGTCGAACAGCATCGACGCTTGCTCGTCCACGCAAAAATCAGTCTCTGAAGGCAGCGCTTGCGCTTCCGGCTATGCTAATGACCTCTTAGCCAATCTACAGAAAAGTAAATTTCATGCTTTTTAAGCCGCTTTAGATTGTTACGGCATCATTGAGGAACCGAGGCACTAATTTGATGGCACGGGCCTACTTACCAGTCCTTTAAAAGATCGTACCAGCTGAAAGATTTCAACGACCATCGAACTAACAATAAGGTGCGCTAAATCACAAACAAAATTATTAATTAGCCAAAATGATAATGCAACCTGCTACAGTCTCTGGAAGTTAATAGAATGCATTCACAAGCATCGCGCGTTTCGGCACCATTTTATGGAGGCGCTCTGACGTTGGAATATAACCATTCACAGATAAATCACCAAGAAGGGAAGTATTAAGAAATCGTGCAGGAGCTTTCCTTATTTATTTAGAATTTTAATGCTAGAAAAGAAGTAATGCTCAACCTAATCAGCAGGGAGTTTAGTTGTGTCGGCTTTCTTCTGGCTCCAATACACCTAAATATTGTGCCAAACAATTAGCCATTCCTTGTTATTTTCCCCTGTCCATGTACCTTTATTTAGCCACGCTTTACCAACCCATTTGTCTTGTTTAACTATTATTTACCTGCGTGTCGACTTAGTTTTAAATGCTTACCCAGTAGTTCGATTTCTAAATTGCTGGAAATCGCATTAATTCTTCGAATCAGTTCTTTTGAGTTACTTAATCTGTAAGTTTCAAATAATGACATTGGATAGGTAGCGTGTTTTAATGCCAGCTTAATTGTCACTGTATGTTCGGCCGATTTTTCCAAAGTAAAACAGGGTTGTTTACGAGTATGGTATCCCCATTGACTAAGATGAGATACAGCATGGTTTTGTTAGTGTTTATAAGGTATGAAGGAAGTGATATGGTTTGTGCCCAAGCTATCGCCAGTAATTTAGTCAGCTTTGATTAGGCCGCAGAGCTTTTTACGCTATGGCCTTATTTGCATACCTCGCCAGTTGCAAACACTGAAAGTATATGCAGGCCACCAGTGAAGAAGGATGAGGAAATGGAAAGTGTTCTTTGCGCAACGAACGGGCTCATGACAACAAAATTTTATCCATCTGAGAAGTGTGTTATTTTATTAAGCGCAGCACTGTTTTACTCACCTTTTATTCTACGGACAAAATGATGATAAAGGTCGTGAATCACGAGACCCGGAAATATCTCAAAGCAGCCGATTAGAAGAATGCAGCCTGTGGATTAGACCCAATCTAACCCTAACCCTGCCCTGTGCACCCCCTCGCTCACTCGTCATCTGCGTCTCAATGGAGGATGTTTGCTAAAACGTGGGCCAATTGCTCATGTTTACCTTATGCTCGGCCAAAATTACAGTTGATTGATATTAATATGAAGGCGGGTCCCAAAACTAGCATCTTATTTCTTTTTCCTCAGTGATGGCAGTTGTTAGAAGTCACTAACGCATAACGATAACAAATTCTTGCGATTATTCATTGCATTCTTTACACTTGATTAACGAGCAGTCAGGCAGGCGTCAAGGCTGCGTAACTTTCCGAGAAGGCCATATAAAGAAAATCAGAAGCGACGGAGATGGTGTCTCAGCACCGAATAAAAGACGACGATGGCCATTTCTGAAGCTGAACGCCATTAGAAATGTATGCGCTTTAAACTGCTCCTTGACGGGTTTTCGACTGCTTTGTAGAATGCCAATGCTAGACTCGCAGCTGCTCCGATGCGTGGGGCTGCGATTACAGTGTCATCGCATTTAAGGTATAAAGACAGATGGGTAGGTGGGATACACTGAACACACCTCTTCATTCCCACCAGCCTTGGGGATCAAAATTAGCCCCAGCTGCAGTTTCCTCTGCTGCTCTCCCTACTGTAGCATTCGAGTGTGAATGTTTGACCACACAAACTAGGTATTTTTTGTAAAATAAGCGAAGATGATATCAATGAAGATTCTTCAACCTTTTCAGCATACACAATTTTGCCGCTAGGAGTGCATTATATGATTATTAATGTGTACCTATATGGAGTCCGATCACACACCCCCCTCAACTTACCTACCCACTAATATTGATGGACATTCCAATGCTCAGATTACTCGTTACAAGCATACGCCAAAATTGTGCTGATTTTAAGAGTCCTTCTGCAGCCATGCGACTCTCGTTCCTGACAAGTCCAAACAGCCAAGTCTTACGCAAATTGAGCTGAAGTGGATCAACCATGTCCGCATTGTTTTATACTGCCCATCCAAATGTAGTTTTGGATGCCGTTGTAGGGGCACGGCGTCTAGGTGTCTACCGTATAAGGAGTACATGAGTTTGACGCCGCAGGCACTATTTAGATGTTTTGATAGGCCCCACATTGTAATGTTTCACTGACCATTGTTCTAATTGCCTAATATCAAAGCGCAAATTGCGACTTTTATGGCGTTCTCCTTGCCTTTGCAAGAGTGCACAGCTGATATTGATGCATCTGCTGAGCCGACTGCAAAAATTTGATGGTGGAATTGGCGTTGAGCTACTCAAGTGTGAGTCTCATTAGATGAATGATAAAAGGATGGGCTGCTGCTAAGGCACTGCATGGCAACTAAGCTCAGTGCAGTCGGATAGTTCCTCACGTTCGGGTTGCTGGACCCACTTCATCGCCACACTTCCTTTAACACGTCAAGTTCCTTTGTGATCCAGTTATGCGATTCCGCACAATGAGACCACTTCTCATCGTATCGTTTCGCGCTATCTTTCGTTACGTTCAAAGGGTTTGCCTTTACTGCACTAGATCACGCAATGCCAAAATGCTACAAAATAATATATATAATAAAACATCTATCCACGCATGACATGTATTTAGAATAGTTTACGATAAAAAGCTTCTTGTGCTTTGCACATGGCATCATTGCTTATCCCTACTACACCTCCTTTACCGATTTTCCGCCTGCTCTTTAGAAAAAAAGAGTGAACAATTTGCCTATTCGAAGCGATGGCATCATCGAACACTGCAGATCAGCATCAGCACATCCACTATTAGGACTACAGCATAAGCATTAATGCTGTAGTGTAGTTACTTGTAGCTTTGTTGCTTATTATCACTAATTCTATTATTCTAATTAGTAATGCATCAGCATTAGCTTTTATAAATGAAGCGTTTACTTGGGGTTTTGGCTGTATTAATGTATACACATGCAATCCGATAAAACAGACTACCCGCACGAATCGTAAAACCCATATTCTATCCACCCACATTTTACGTCACGAATAATGTGGCACATGGAAGTGACACCCTCCAAACTCACATGTAATGAGGGTAACATAGACAAACATGAGGGCATCGTGACTGACAAACAGATGAACTGGTAGCCAGCTAGGTGCAACTGGGCCTTAGATCCAATAGTCTGCGTTAGGAATTATTATGCCACTAAAGTATGTTCCAAATAAGCATATCTGCTGAAGTTGAAATGCGATGCGTAAGCTCGTGGAAAGAGAAGAGTTTAAAAAGGCAAAGCCATTAAACGGGAAGCTTTGCGAACATTTCCACCTATGCTATTTGTCGGCTAGAAATGCTGCAGAAATTCTCCTTTGCATATGATTGAGCTAACTATAATCAATCACAAATAGAAAATGGTAAAATTCACTTGCATTGAAATACTTAATGCTAGATCTTTACATTATTAGTGATTTGAGCTAAGTGTGCGAGTCTTCAACCTAATTGCTACATATCTGAACTACAGTTTAATCAATAAGTCAAACAGAAAACAGGAAAATGAACGTTTATCTCAACCATCAGGACCGATTCACTGATATCAAAGTCAAGAATGGGGGAACATTTTCTTATTCTGAGAATGGGTAGCTGCCACCAATCTAATGTTGTACCCTTGTAAGCTAAAGGAGCATGCCAATGAGTAAACAGAGAGCACTGTCGCTTTCCTTCAACTTCAAAAGGGCAATGAGTGGAAACACCATTTCCGTCATTGTATTGATTTGTCTCTTAGTCGGTGGCTTCGGTTATCCTAAGCTATCAACTTTTCCGTCTTGCAAATCATCTGTGTGCCATTCTGGTTCAGATACTGGCTGCGGTTGTCAGAGTGGTGTGCTCTTTCATAGACTTCCATGGTCTGGTCACGCCTGACTGATCCGTGAGTCATCGTGTTCGAACGTGTTTTATTTTAACATGTGGGTTCTTATAATAGCACACGATACCAGCAATGCGCTAAAAATCAGCCACCTTTTAAATTCGTACGATTCTAGTTCGCACTGCAAATATATAGGGCTCCAAAGTTGTTGGCAGGAGGGATCCATTCACAGGCAAGTTGCAGATCCTTCTTCAAGACAAAGCCCTCATCTTTAGTGAAAGTCGTGAATGTGACAGTTATTTCTACTTCAAATTTTTATTTCAGACAGTGCAGAAGTCAGGGTCTTGGAGAAGAGGAGCTGACGTTTGGTTGCGCTGCCGTAATATGCGACTGACGATCTCCCCTATAATCAGTTACAGGCGTGCTAACATCGGACGCTACGAACATTATTTTAAAGAAGGGAATCAACGTCAGCATTTGTCGATTCTCCGGAGCAAATTGGGTGAGGCGAAGCTGATGAAACAAATATGGCTCCACGCTGAATGCGTTGAATTAGAAATTCTATTGTGAATCCGATGGTTATCAGATGGTTGCAGTGGATACTAGGGTTAGTGGAATAAATGCGTGAATAAATTAGCATCTAATATGATTGATTTAAGACCAACTATTGGGTGGGCTAGAGGTTGGAATAAAGGCAAAGGAGAGCATGATTTTGCAAGCAGGACCTCAATTCTGGTGAATCCGGAGTTGAGGCTCAATGTAACAGTTGCAGAAGGACTGTTTAGTGCGTTCGCGAATAATGCCTGCCTAACAAGAAATCTCCATCACTACGCCTCAATCACTGTATGTTCAAAATTATGGTGTCAATTTAGGCCAATAATATGAACCAGCTCAATCCAGACACATGAACGTAAAAATTCCATCGTTTTCCACCATCTCTATTGTCTTAGCCACTAGCCAAGGGCAAACGTAGGTCAGTCCAACCTGTAAAGGGCGATAACAAAATACCGCGCTCCTCATTCCCCATTTATCTCGATCTGTTTCACTTAAGCTAGTCATGAGAGGATAGATATCCGGGTCGCGTACCAAAAGCCTAATGCTAACCAACGTTAACTGTTTAGGGCAAGATATAGAGCATTTTATAAATATCAATAGCTTGAATACTGCATTAGCGCTGGCTTTTAAGAAAATTGGAGCATGTAAAGTGCTATTTCACTTGTAACAGCCATAAAATTGAGACCGAAGAGATTCTGCACATTACAAAAAGGGAAATTCTATAAAAGGCTGGCCCGCAATCGGTGATACCAGCATGTTTGACCTTAAATTCAACAAGGAG
>JADWOT020001383.1:0-150000 GCA_036345935.2 Taenia hydatigena
TTTCTCACAAGGCAACCAGCGTGGCGATGCGAACGATGGATTGGCCTTATTGAGAAAGGAGAGGTTGTATGCCATCAATAGCTAGAAGCGCATTCGCACAAAGATTCGCACATTGGCAACTGTCGTGGCTGTCCCAAAGGCAAGAATTACAAAGCACGACCCCAATCTTATGAATTGACAATTGGAAGGAGCAGTCTTTTGATCTTTCGAAAGATTTATACCCGCTAATCAAGTAGCTTTCCTGAGAAAATCGCTAACCAAATTACTCGGCACCAAAATTTAAAAACATTTGCAGAATAACTCACCATTTATATTGAGTATAACATTTATACAGTTACGTGCGTCGTCTTTTATTCGGTATTGAGCAACCGTCTCCAACGCTTCTGATTCTTTTGGCGAGCGTCAACGAATTTTGAGCTCTAAGAGGATGGCATTTTTTTGGTGCCGATCCAAAGAGAATAGCGGTAATCTTTTGTTGTAAGCTGTCTTGCGCCTGAATTACGATGAGAGTTTGCAATCGCAAATGACATAAAATAGGCAAGAGAAATCGAACATAATAAATCAGATAAAGGCTCAGATATAAGCAAAATTATTGGAACCCACCATTACAGCCAGACGCTGCAGTTTATATATTGCCTTGTGCTGATGTCGGAGCTTAAATACTCCACGACCTCGGGGGAGGGATTTGATTGACCTCACCTTTATGTCAGTACATTGGTTCCTTCATATGGCCTTGGAAAGTCACGCAGCCTTAACGCCTGTCTGACTGCACGCTAATCAAGGGTATAGAATGTAATAAACGATCGTGAGAAGTTGTTATCTTTATGCGTTAGTGACTTCCGACAACTGCCATCACTACTGATGTCAGTTAAGCTAAAAGCGCCTGCATATTTTGAAGTCGGATCTTTCCTTGCAGAGTTTTTGCTCGGTAGATCTTTCGTTCTTCTGGAAAATGATGGACAGATTCACCATTTGCTTGGTCCATGAATTGATTCAAGCATTAATCCGTAACTCGCAGCTTTAAGGCTTTCATAATTAACGTTTAATTTGTTTTTGAAATTCGAAAATAGGATTTGTATGTCATTTCATTACACAATCATTTTGGGCGTATATTTAGCAAGATTTGGTTACTTATTTTCCAATAGCTATGCAAACTTTGTGCACTTGAATAAGTGTGCTATTCATTAGTTATGCAGCGTTTTGTGCTTATGCAGATCGGGTGTATTCCACGCAAGATGCATCGACAGATTCCACCAGCGTCAGCTTCAGATATTCTTCAGAATAGCTAACGGAATACATACCAAATGTTGCAGTTTAAGTGCTGCAAATATTCCTATATAAGCTTGGCATTATCGATTTCAGGAAATTCGATTCATTCTTTTATATTTTTTTTATTTTCAACAACGAGCCAAATATTTCATGGGTAAAGAACTGGGCGCTTTTAACAATCACGACTTTCTAAGACCCATGGATCTGAAAATGTGTTTGGTCAAGCAGTTGTTGTGTTCTTAACGATGCGCAGAATGCCCTTAGTTTTTCCTTGATTGGCTCTTACACGAGACATTATAGAATCCTTTGGAACTTCGAAATAGAAGTAAAACCATGCATTGTTCATGGGGTTTCTTTGGCCACTTGTAGTGCTGATATTTGCGCTTATTCCTTTATTTTCTTATATACGTGTTACCATTTCAGAATTGTCTACTTTAGTGAGGTCACAAATAGATTACTCGAACCAGAAGTAAGCATGACATGCCTGTGGTTGCGAGATCAGCTACGCCGAATCTGTTGGTATGTTTTAGCCACAAACGGTCTAGCTCTGTGACTGACTTACTAAGGCTATTTGCATCGCATGACTTCAGGATGCCATCGTTGCTAGCCTTAGTTTATTTTTAAAAGAGTTAATTGGCTACCGCGGGTGAGGGCATTGCTAACACGAATGCGTCATCTGGGGACTCAAATTTCCGAAACCCTATACTTATTTGCAGCTTGTTCCACAACCAATCAGCAGGATCCTTCTCTTGGCTTAAAATTCATCAAATTACCCTACAAATTTGCTTAGTGGGTTGTTACGAGCAATTAGAAAGCAACATGAGCAATAATGCCCCCTAGAAACCTTGTGTCTAACTTCTTATTGCTAAGTTGAATGGAATGTTCTCAACCTATTGCATTTAAGGACAACAATGCAAAGGAAATTAGCAATTTCGTGACCTAGATTCGACTGAAGACCTCGATACCCAAAACCACCATTCATGGCATTCGGCAGATCACGCTAAGAGTGGAAACGCAAGATCCCTGCATGCCCATTTACGCAATATATATATACAAAACATGTGTAGATTTAATAAATAAGCATATCTCAAGCACAGCTTTCCACGTTCAACCTTATCCAGAGTTGTCCATCTCAATCGGACTGCTATAAGCGAGCATTTAACGAGTAGAAGAATGAATGGGAATCAAATTTTAGGTGCATCTCACCTAAAATGGGCACCATGATGAGGAGTAGACGTGTTATTCTCAATATTTTCTTAAGGAATGTGAGTAGTAGATTAGTGTCGCAGTTTAAAGTTCCAACCAAAAGTCTTTAAAATAGAATTAATGCCTGAAAGCATCGATGCATTTCATTCTCGTGGTAAGAGAGTATCTGAACTGGACACTTAAGATCGACATGAGTCTTCGCCTGGATGCTGTAAAGCACTGGTAACAAAGCTTGGTGGCAATTCATTGAACTAACCCCTATACTTTATCATAATTTACTGATACCTTATAGATGCTGAACATAGTTTATGCGAAATATAGGCGGATAGTCATCAACTCAAGTTTTAAGTTCAACCTTGTTGCAGCCAATGCCACAATGTACTCAAAATTCATTAGCAAAGCTAGGGTACAAGGCGAATCTCATTTAAGGGTCGTAAGTTATGTTAAATAACACTCAACTTTGCACTATTAGTTTTCACGCTGGTCTCCTGGTCAGGGAAGACACCTTTGTTTACGGGACTAACACTAATTCGATATATGTCGTGTGAACCCTTGTAATGGTTCTTCGTAGTAGGAGCAGTTACGGTCAGATTTTCATCATCTTAAATTGAGCGACCAATGTGAGCAGCCATATCGACTTAAAGGCATGCCCTACTAATCAGATTTTTGCGAATGGCGTTATGAGGCTCGCTCGAATGTAAAGATGCGTATGTGGACGCATAACCAGGATGTCATTTTGTATCATCTGATGCGGTTCCTTTAATTCTCAATAATTACGGACTTAAATTTTCCAAGAGTGGTGACGAGGGACACCAATTTCATTCAATTCCTGTTGGGACAATTTTTTTTTTATTTTAAGCCCTAGCAGTACGATTAGTTCTGGGCTGGTCGGCTATGTTGGCAGCAGTTCTGCGGAGTACAGTGAGTTCGCAAGGAATCTGAAAGAGTACCATTCTGCCAACCTAAAGAGGCACATTGTTTTATTGAGTCCATTAGATTGGATGCTTAAAATACATTTAATATTTATCAATAGGAACATTTGAAATTTAAGGAAACCCTTAATTTTTCAGTTTCGAAGTCGACAACCACCGTCGCAGTGGCATTCGTAGATGTAGGTGGTCGTCAGGTCAAGTTAGACACCACTGATCAATGTTGTGGGTAGTACGGCAGTACTTGTGTCCATGCGACAGCTTATGGCCAACTAATGAAGCTTTCGATTGATACCCGCAGGCATTCACCAGTCTCTATTATAAGTCTTCCTGTCCACTACAGTGATATGAAGCTAAACCACCCAGTTATAAGACACTTGAATAAAATCAAGCCTTGTAATGCCAGTTTGACATCTTCTATTACCAACTTCACCCTTAGCACTTTCTAGCTCATAGCCTTGTCCATCGTCCCCACTGCTATTCAGCAACTGCTCTTGACTTTTTGTCATTGACACTTGGTCTGCGAAAAATCTGCCTTAACCTTGCACAGAACCCGAAAATTCTTGGGCAGTAGGTGAGTAGTAGTGGTAAGTAGTAAGTAGGAAGCAGTCGTAAGTATTCAAGTTCAAGTTCAAGCAGCACACACTGAACTGGGACACTTATCCCCTTTCAGGTAAAACTGAGAAATCCAAGGGGTGGGCGCATGGACAAACGTTTGCTTGGCATTAAACTGTGATAAATAACTGTGGATTATACTCTTCGGAATGCGGTCTGCAGGCCTTCATTGCTTCCTTGTCTATACTGTTTCAGAATCATGTATGCCATTGACTTAAGGAGGCTATTTCTTAACACTGGTCACGACCTTTAAGAAAACGACTGATGGAAGTAAGCAATAAAAATTGTAAGGAAATAGAGGACCATGAAAGCAGCATTGGACCCCAAATCGCTAACTTGAGACAAGGATTTTATCAATTCCAGATGCATAGAATAGCTTCGAAAAGTCAAAAAAGGATTTGACAGGTTAAAACCAGAGATCGTTTGCAGACCTGCTGTCAAATCTACACCGCAATACACAGCTTTCATGGGCAAAAGAACCACAAGTCGTCAGTGAACAAGGCGGTCATTAACAGGTACAATTTTACTTGTCGAAATCCTTCAAAGAACGGCCAGTCTCGGATTTGACACATCAGAGCGGCATTTCTGCTAGGAACCTTCGCATCTAGCTACTAGTCCACAGAGCGCACCTAATAGTTGCCCTTTGTTTGTTGTGAGTCCATGTCTCAATCAGGATACACATAATGAACATCTGCCAGCGCATACTGCCGGGTGCTTTTATTCAAACAACATGAGCTCGTTAAAAATAAGGCCTGTCTTCGTAGAGGTGCAGTTTGACTCTCAACTCCACCCACCTAATCGTTAAACTTTTAGGACGTGAGGTATTTCAGTCTTAATTGTTACTGCATCATTGTGCAAGTTTCCATAGGAAATCTAACAGGACAAATATGAGTGCCACGCGATTCGCTACACGTTCTACTTCTCCATTCGCACGCGTGTCAATAAAGAAAAATCCCGAAGTATTGGCGAAAGACGTCATTTTATCTGCGTCTTCTGATGCACCTAGTACCTGGTTGGACGGGGTAACTCAAACATTCAGCTTCAGAGTGGTGTACTGAAATCTTGGTTGACAAATTTTGAGCATCGGGACCTACTCAAGCCTTTAATTTAATCAGCCTCCTTTGTACGGTTGCTGCCCAGCATCCACGGATGACTCAGTAAAGCAGGTTTGTCCAGCAGCACTTGCCAGCCTTTGCTAGCTTCGTTAACATGAGCGCAATGGTGTGTTCATTCATACCGCTGCTCCGAATTTGATTAAATGAAATGGACTAGATTTGAGACATCTTGAGGCCCTTGCCAAAAGTCCTCAACTGTGTTTCTCGACATGATTAAAAGGCAAACTAGAAAAATTTTACCCTTTTACTGCATTACTTTGTAGACTGGATGCTTAAAGCACTGAAATAGATAAGTTGTACAAGCTTTCCTTGTATTTTGGCGACTTGTTTTGGTTTTCCCATGGTTCCACTCAGCTATCTCTTGCTAACTTTTTGCTAAAAATCTTGTTTTGCGGACCCTAAGCGTTCACTGTAAGCGCATTTTGTCGAGATTTTGTTCTGCTCAGACTTCAACGACCGTTATATTTCGCGTAAAGCCTAGTGAATTTGCAATGAAACTTTAAATTACCCATGCCGGTTGAAGGTACGCAGACATAATGAGTGCCCAACAAACTTTCCTTATCCAGAGAGGTGCGGAAATATCCCACCGTTTTATCATGCATCCCTTTTTATGCAGCAGGCGGCCTTTTCCCATTTTAGTCGTTAATTCTTCAAGAATTACTAGTTATGCACAGAGTTGTCCCATGCCATAAAATCGGTAACTATCATCTTTAGGGTAATAGCATCAGGGAAGCACATGAGGGGTTGGCACTTTTCACCATCAGACTTTGTCTAGACTCTGCTTAGCAGGCAATAAGTAAAGCCTCAGCGTCAGCTGGATAGAACAGGCATCAACTTACAGATTAGCTTAGCTCAATTTGGATTTTCAAGCCAATTAAACACTCGTTACGATTGAGATTTTAGGCAGGAGGAGAACAGCGCCAAACCTAACATCACACTAATGAAGATGCACATCTGCGTACGTAGAAAAGTAAACGCAAATTTACGTTTCTTCCAAGTGGCGTCAAATCAGTGGGCCAAGAAGATACCAAAAACTTTTACGTAATATTTGACCCAAAACATCGCATTTATTCATCCATCCCTAGAACAAATGCTGTCGAAACGGTGCTGAAAGAATAAATTCGTTCTCTAAAGGGTTAATTCCATTCCATCAATAATTAACCTTACGTCATTTGTGATTCAGCGTGGATTCTAAAAGCGTTTCAATTGGTGCAAAATGGACTACAGACCCAAGTCAATCTACGAGTCCATCTAGCTGTTGCATAGTGGATGCTAGGCTTGAGTGCCTGTCGGGTTTAGATTTGAGTCTGAGTCCGTTCGTGGATACATGCCAGTCACTCGATCAGCCATGTCACGTATACCTACTAATAACTGATTGACAATGGACTTGAAGTGACCGCTATTGCATCTCGAGTACAGCTAACGAAGTAGTCAGACAATTAGGAGCAGAAGAAAGTATGGGAGGCGAATCAGCACTCATGGAAAACTGAACATGAACGTCTCTCTGAATTGAAGGATATATCAACACATAATAATTGCCAACATCCTTTTCAATAAATCTGTTCGTATATCTGCATTTTGCGTGTCGTGCATCTATAGAGAGGACCCGTTTGTGCATTAATGAGAAGAGACCGGAACGACAATAGGTGTATTTGTCGTGATAATGTAGTTTACCATTATTCGTCTCTTTATTCTAAATAATGAGGGAAGATTGTCAACCCAATCATTGTCTGGATTAGTAAAGTCTGCAATGGAAAGCAGCGCGTTTGACAAACACGAATTTTGGGCTATGATATTCGAATTGGGTGCATTAGTCGAAAGTTTGCACAGACTCACATTAAGGCCGACGACAGCATTAGGATCATGGAGGCGAAATGGATGTGTTGTCCAATAGGGTGTAGGTGGGTCTGTCAGTGATGGTAGTTGTGGGCGATGAGACAATCCCTCCTGATGATGTCATTAAAGGATTTGACGCATGCGATGGGTTATTGTGGAGGTTGCAGTCAAAACTTCCCCTTCTGTTCAAAATAACAAGTTTCGCCTATCACACCTTTCATTTCCCAAATGCTGATTAATTGCGAATTGTGCATGGCAAGACGATCAGGCCTGCCTCACTAAGCGCACCTGTCTTAATCTCTGTGGTCGAATCCTCCAAGTGAATTCAAGAGGATTCAGCTGTGGGCTAATGTCTGTTAAAAGGGTCATTTTGTTAATACTTTAGCATTTGCTACATCGAGATGACTTGCCTTCTGTCGAGCATGGTGCAATAGCGCTTACCATGTTGCTATATTTGACAATGTCTGCAGACATTTCCGAACCAGCCTGCTGATTGGATGCAGCAACGGTGACAAACTTTTTTCATGGCATTAAGCCTGTGAAGACGTAACCATTATTTAAGTGCGTGTTGACGCTGCCGTTTTTCTAACCATCGCACCGCAAAAAGACAAAGTAACCAGTGATGTTGTCGATAGGTTTAAGCTACACATCCCACGACATATTCATCGCATTTTAGTCGGTAAATTTTATTCGTGAACCCTGTGAAACATCCTCATCTGCAAAAATAAAACACAAGGATTTGCCACTGGAGTTTGGCATTTTGCGAAGCTTTATGTATCGCAGTGTGCTCTCACGTGTCACCAATAAAATGAGATTGATGTGTAGTGTTCGTGCATAAAGGCGGATGGAAGAATAAGTAAGGTTAACGCTGTACAACACAGGCCTGCACGCTGTTTCAGGTGCCGATAAATCAGCCAAAGGCAAAAAGTGTCAGGCGAATCGAGTCTATGCTGTGTAATATCATGTTTTTAGCAATCATATCTCACTGTATGACATTCTAGATCACACATACTGCATAGCCTATGATTGCAAACTTCTTTAAGACAGCTGAAGATGTCGGCTTATCTTTCGATACTCAGAAATGTGTACCAGAACGGACGAAACTATAAAAGCACAGAAAGTTTTACATGCCTGTGATAATGACCTCCACCTCCTTTCTAATCTCTCAATGACCCCCAACCTCTCACTTTATCGTTCAAAATACATCAAAGAGCCAACGGGAATACAAATCGTGGGAATCAAGGGGTAAGTTTTGTCATCATCCTCTCCTATCTTCCTGCTCACCCTGATCTTCTCACTAAACTCTTTTACGTGTGTCGTCGTTCCGGCATTGCCACAACTAGTGCTCTAGTGTATTTCATCTATCAAGACGATCTATGGGTAGGTTTTCAAGTATTTTGCTTGATTGGAACTCACATACCTTCCACACGGACTTTATCTGCATGCTTAACTCGAAAGCACTGCTGGGGAAGCGATTACACGAAGGAATTCAGGATCATGTGGGGAGAAGAAGGCAGAAATAGGGAACGCAGTTACACGGCTGTGCGAAACTACCTACGATGGTCTTTCTACAGCCTTCCTTCCACTTCTCTCAACTCAGATTTAGATGCACACGGCACAGAGAACAAACAGAACTTTTCAAGAAGGGCGAAGGCGATTCGTCTCTCGCTTCGCCATCAATACATGTTAATTGTGCGGATGCTGGGCAAAGACGTTTATCAGTCAGAGCGACGCACTGCAAACAACAAGCCATGAATTAGATGACGGACTTAATATACGACGGTTCTGCGATTGGCGATCGAGAAGTAGCAGTGCCTCCAAATCTTCACATCGTCACAACGATACAGGCCACCTCTAGCAGAGTCCATTGAAATTTACAAGAGGTCCACATACCGACTAAGCCCTGTTGGTCAAATGTTGCTATAAGACGCATCAAGCCAAATAGTTCTCGTTCTGAAGGATGCTGAATCAAAACGTAGTAAAAGTCTCCTGAGTTGCTGCCAAGATTCTCTTAATTCTTTGTCGTTATCATGAGGTCTCCTTATATCGACCGAATCCACTTTATCACTGTCTGACTTGAAAACTCCTCAGAACAAATGCAGGGGCCATCTGGTTTGGCATTTTCCCTTTTTTACAGTAAATACTTAAAATGGGCTTTAACAAGCGCTGCGCTGATGCCGCGATAGCACAGGCCACCATGTTATCGAGAGGCGATGCGCATCCACAGAATGCATCAAATTCGTCATTGTCTAAGTCAGACGATCAGCGCAAAATTTCATTAAAAATTTGTGAAAATTCCACAAACAAGCATCTGCATCTGTGCACTCATCATACGTAAACATGCTTACATATGCATCTTGAAAGTGAAGAGGACCTGCTTTGCGGGTGATCAAAGAAGCGTCTTCGGCGCAAGGTGCCGGTCCTGCACCACCCGGGGCACATTGCACGTATGTGGCAATCATTCCGGTAGAGAACGAAGCAAATATATAAGAACCCGCAAAGCGCTTGCGATGTATTTGAAGTGTATTACAAGCACTGACTAGCTCTGGCCTCATCCTTTCACGCGACTGTTGTGCAGGGAAGCGATATTCACATAATTGATCAAAACTTAAAGTTGACACCTAAGAAAAGCTTACTAAAAAATATCAGCTTTCTCGATTTGCACCGCAATTTCCGAGCCACTTTATTCCTCTTGTTCCCCCTTGTTCTCTACTCAAGGATTTCCTTAAAGTGATGATGCGTAGGATACGCACTGATTACCGTGTGTTCCTTATTTCTTTACGAAGCCATTGCGCCGAGGATGGACAAAACACGTGGGGCATAGATTTTGTGTCTTTGACCAGTTGTGACCATCACCCTGTGTTGCGAGTTGAACAAATATGACAAGATGCTAATGAGTGAAAATTGCTTGCAGAAGAACCGACCAAGCTGAGGTCGAATGTTGTAGGGTTGGATACTGATTGGTGACATTGCGCTGTACGGTGATTGATCTAATCAGCAAGGAATGGCTAATCCCAAAATGGTTCTTAAAGGGTAAGGTTCGAACAGCGTGGGATCTATCGCCAATTGAGATTAGGTGACACAATGCAAATTCTACACAAGTAATCAGCGTTTGTACATATGCACATAGTCTACAATGCATCCGGGTACACGAGACGATCCAAGCAGTTAAGACATTCAACTTTGTCCTTTGTGGGGAAAAAGGCGTTCGCCATCTTCGAAGTCCAAAGGATATCTGGTTTCTCATGGACATTTGGATATTGAGAAAACGAACTGATTCTACGGCTGCCGGAAATTACTTATTTTAAAAATCACCACGTCAAGAAATGTATAAGCACGGGCCGTAGCATAATCTGAGTCAAAGAAAGCTGAAGTAGGTTTCGGGTGGTTCTCATGTACGCTCTTCCCCTACAGAGCCCAGTACTAATATACAATACATTAACTTCTCACTAGGCATCCTCTTTTCTTTCTTATTCCATCATATTGATTTTCGCTAAGTTTATATCTTCTTTTATTGTTGACCAAGCTTAATAACTAACCGAATCGTGAATTCTGTCCATCGATCTTTCATAGCATCAGCGTCAGTGATCGCAAAATAGGGCATTACATAGGCACTTAGCACCAAGTCTCTCATTTTTCTCTTTAAGAATCGTGTACTACACTTCGTATGTTCTTATGCTAACAAATTATAGTCATTATGCTTCACTTCTCCATCTTTCCGTGGTTTACTTATCTCTGAAGCATGTGAGGTGAAAAATATTTTTAAAAAATAAAAAATGGGCTGTTCTAATCTCCACCTACTCTAATAAAATGTTGAGTTGAATTTCGAGTTAGAAATGCTTTCAGTAATCTGAGCTCTAGGGCACTTGGGACGAAGCGCTCCTATATGAATGCATGCGAAGCAGGACTCATCTCTTGGTCGAGGTGAGTCCGCTGAGTAAACTTCGCAATTAGCTGAGTGTTGAAAGAGTTGCTAACTCTGCTACTGATCGCAAAGGTGATCGCGATTGTCGGGAATAGCTACTTTGCACTTGTGTTAGCTTGAATGTTAACGCTTCTTCTCCAGTGTTTACAGCAACCCGTCGAGGCCTCTCTCCCTTTCAAATTTATCGACGACTGATAATATGTCACTCTATTGCTGTGAGTGGTGACAGCGGAAGAATACGCAGTCGCGCACCTAAAGTTGGAGAAAGCATTGGTGTGGGATCAAATGGGAACCAGTTTGGCGTTTGTTTCTTTTATATAAACGGGGTGCGAGGTCAATTACCTGGGAAAAAGAATAGGCTATAAATGCTCACGTAGAGGAGCTGAAGCATAGTAAATGGTTCTGCCATAAGTCTGGCAATCAAATACATTCTTCATTTTGTAAAGTCGTGGATTTACTTAGACAAGGAGAAGGGAGAAAGTTGAATAAGCGAGGTGCAGTTATGCAACCGCCATTGTATTGGCGATTGTGAGAATGCAAGTACGTTAAATGACCAATCATCCGGCATGGGTCGGCATGAAAGCCTTTTATTGCGTGAAAATGGGCCTGTACAAGTCTCTTTTAAAAAAGCAGGCCTCATTATTGACTGTGCAGTATCGAAAACTACAGCTGCTGGTACAATCAATTAAAGAGAAAGTGTTTTAGGTGGTTTGCTTTGGTTGGCACCTTCCGAAGGTAAAGGATCTTGAAGAGAAGTGCATTTTCTGAGAACTTGCGACTAGCCTATCAAGTAACACTAAACTACTCTGAGACAATTTCAAGTGTGTTGGGAAGACCAGCAAAGTGAATTATTTGGGTTACCCTAGACCATAGCGTCACCATGGAAGATGCCAATTATTGAAGTCAAATCTGACCTTGCAATTTCTCCTCGCCATAATGGTTTTGTGTTATTGTTGCGTGTTTTTCAGGATGACTATGATGTCTACAATAAAGTACTGCTAGACATCACGTCAAGTTAAGTGACTGAACAAGGCTTTACTTTCCCATGTTAGGGTTGGGAGGATTCGAGTGCATTCCCTGCAGGTGCGGCTACCGACTATTGTGATATAGCCAAAGCCACAAGAATAGATTCATGATTGTTCTTCTTGTGATTAAGACTCTATTCTTACAGCCATACGTTGAAGTCTGTTTGGTTTACCATCTCATGCAGTAATCCGAAAGATATGTAATATTGTAAGATGGATAAGTTGCTGGTCTGCTCGCCTTTTGTTACCTAAGAAATCGGATCATGGATTGTCTGACCGTGATCGTTCAGCAACGTCGCCGGAAGGTAGTGAGACACCCGAGTCATGAAGCCGAGATGGAAAATAGAGAAAAATGAAGTAGTCTTCACATCACAAAATTGAGGCTGTAGCTGTTGGTCTTAGGCATGTAAAATCTTCACGGGATCTGCAAACCACCGCACATGGAGTATGTGCGGTGATCTTGATATGAGGACGCACTCGACTCGCTAATTTTCTCTGCGTAATAAAGGGTGGGTTGGAAATCGCATATGCGAGAATCTTATCTCGAACCACTTACCATTTGCTGCGCAAGCACTATGAAGTGCACAGCGAGTGTATGGAATGTTCAAGCGATGGACGGTATAACAGTTTGTGTTCATGACGTAATAATATGGCTTAGCGTATAAGACCAATGGCTGCAAGTGAGGAAGTCTGCTATCCTGGTTAACAACATAGGGCCTTCCTGAATGCGAAGCATCAGCGGTTAATTGATAGGCTACATTAAAATTAATCATCATAATCCGTTCTAAATGGACTATTTGAATAAGATATGTTAGGATTGGCAATAAGCCCACTGATCCTGAGTTTCGGCAGAACTTGGTTTGTAGAGTAGAACGATTCTTAATGCGCTTGATGATTGTTTAGTAACCTAAATAACGATACGCCACGAACTCTAGCCAGCAAGGCCAAGTATTCGAACGGCAATATCTCACAAAACCAAGGCAGTGAGTGTAAAAGAGAGGTAAAGGTTAATACTTATGCTCGAGCTTACAGTCAAGAGCTACTAATAAAATCAGTCCATAATCACTGCATTGCTGTGAACAAGTTTCGGGTCAATTCCATGTCAATGCTAGGGTTTGTCCATGTTGCGGCTTCATCCAAACAAATCAATAAGCTTGTTCAAACGTGCGTTTAAACAGCCAGCTATAAGTGGCAGAAAATAATTAAACTGTCAAAACACTTCGTTGTTTCTGGATTCATGCTACCTGCTGAATTATATGAGTAGCATGCATAATCAAGAGCTCACAAAATCGGAACAGGGCGTGATTGTTGCAGTTTTAGGGTGATTCATGGAGCCATAATACGGCTGCAAATAGCTGGCGCCTCCAAAACTTCACTACTTGTCTTGATGCATGAGATTAAACTGATCGCCACATCACCTTTGAAAGTGGTAACTTTTAGGTTATTTCTTGGTTCTTTTCGAATATGTGCTTTTTTCGTTCGTGGTATCTACTCTTAACGTTTTACTTAATATTGGTCTCCATTACTATTTGAGCGAAATGTGAAGATGCTCAAATGGACAAAGGTTGCTCCTTTAGTGAGCATATTCACAGCAGCCAATTTGATTATTAAATAATTAGCCTGCTTGCGCTAACCTTAAACAACCATCTTAACTTGTGCTACTTTGCTTTGAGTTGACTGGTGCCTTTGCTCATGGAAATTGCTTTGAGTACATTCTTTGGCTTTAGTCCGCCGAATTGATAGGCTCACCATATAAGGGCACTTCAAATATTTTAGCTGTACCATGAGTATAAATCATCCACCAAGGATTTTCTAGGACGCCCTAGATTGGCGACAAGGAAACTTTAACTTTAGTCTTACGCTACTAGTCCGGATGAAAACACAAGGAGAAATTGACAGCAGCCCATAGAGGCAAAATTTAACAAAGCAAAGCGGCTGAATGAGTAGGCTTAACAACCAAACAATGTCGGTTAAATTGTACCAAAGGATGTGTAGGAATCTCTTTTTGGCAAAGAAACCTTTGATAGCACATGTTTGACACAGCGCTCCTTTATGTCCGTTTTAATTTAGACTCGACTGCATTTGAGATGCCACAGCTCGTTGCATTTTGCTATTTTAATCAGGCTCTGCATCTTAACAATACCAGTGTAGGCTTGATAGGTATGCAGGAAACCTTTTGGCAAAGAATCCTGTGATAGCCTAGGCTTAACGCTGCGCTTCTTTCCATCTTCTGGGTTGCTTAGAGCGGCAGCTCACGAATTCGTTTACAGCTTATTGCTTCCTACAGGTAATTTAAATATTTCCAATCTTTGTATAAATATAACCTAAAGAATATGTTGGCGGTAGTAAGTACTGGGCATGTTCTTTCCATTTTGGATTTCATGGGCTTTAGAGTACAGTACAACGTGGTGCCTAAGAGTTATAGGCAACCTAAGCGACGGCTAATGGCGATGCGGCAAAACATTTCACACCTTTAACTAAAAATCGCGACTTAGCCAGTGGTAGAAGAGGATTCAAGATCTCAGCGTTTATTGCGTAGATTCTGGGAGGGAGAGGTCATTTGCGCTCCATCACGAGAGGAGTCTCGTAGCAAGTGAGTTTATTCTCGCTAGTGGATGCCTCTGTCGAGAAATCGCGTTGGATTTGTTTGGGTTCCAATCACCTTAGCAGTCTCTGCTTGTGTGAGCCTGACCTTGATGCAAAGTCGTAGCCGATGCACGCACGACAATCGCCGTGGACAATCCTAATCCCATCAAACTCTTGAGGGTATAAGCTAAGTCTGAGACTCCTATCCATGCTAAGGTGAATATGTTTACAGCTAACGGCATGCAAAGCGTACGTAAGCATTTAATGGGTAAGAAAATAATATCATGGCACAATACAATTTAATTGTGCCTAAGGTGGATCAAACGAATCGTCTCCATCTCTTTGTAGAGATTACAATCCTCTGCTTCGAATAAGTCCTTCTTTCAGTTGCGTTTGGTCTAGTTTTTATAAATGACGAAGCAGAAGAAATTTTTCACGGTTTAAGTGGGTGAAGCGATCGCTAGATATGCGCGGCAATTGGGTAGGAAGGAATGGATAATCTAAAATCGGGACTAGTTGGAAGCAAAAGTTTGACTTTAGACCATAAGGGGCTAGGATGAGCAGGATTATAAGTGTCTCCTCACATTGCAGATTGAGTTGATGTAAGTGTTATTGCATTTTCCTTGAACAAGGTTCATAATGGAAACCTTAACAAGCAAAAATTTCAGTGAAACCAGCATACAATAGAGTCTTTCGCCATAAACTCCTCTTAATCTTTAATGGCTAGTAGATACACATATATGCGCATTAAACACTCACAAGATTATGAAATCCTTGCATTAGGCACTACTTTGGAAAGGTTACCTTACAGTTGATCTAACAATCCCCATACATCTTTACACAGTTTACTCTTGTCTACGATTCACTTCGCTTGGCTGCGAGAGTAAGTAAGCAGTTATTCAGTCAAAATTGACTTTATGGTCTGTCATGTGTGCACTTTTTATGTTTCTTCGTGCTAACAATCCTTGCTGTAAAAGTCATAAAATTATATTTAGTAGCACTGGTAGCTCGTCAAGTGCCACATATGCAAGGGTGGATACCATCCATCTACCGCATTGCATTGTTTCGCATTCGCAAGTGTATTATATCATTGGTTAATTAGGATGCATCTTAGTACGAAGACACCTAAAATTGGGTGCAGCTGCTGCACCAGACAATTTACGTGACATCGTGGTCAAAAATTTGTCAAGTTTAAGCGGGTAATGCAGATTTGCATGTTCCTTGTGGTATCCTGCACACTCAATTAGGATACAAACACGACAATGTCTCTTCTACGCCATTCACGTTTAAAAGGTATCTCGCATTCCTTATTCTCAGCGCTATGTTGCTTCTAACTCACTAAAACTTTTAATATTTTCACCCTGATTTTTCAGCCTTTCATAAAAAATCAACCCTTACGCACAATTAGTAAGGCATTTTTTGCATGGGGCCAATAGGATTTTACTGCAATGCATTTCATTGTTGAACCTGCCTTTAGCCGCCAGTAGATTAATCTCGCCAGACGCACACCATCTCCCAATCAATCGAGTTGTGGCATTGTAGTAGCAAAATAACAATATTTCTCTGTGTAGATCTTATTACCACCCTAACATTGCATCATGCTCATCCAACTGGCAACACAAACGTCGGTAATCGCACAGGGTGGTAGCCTCTTGCCTCTGGCACACCACGAGGTTTCGCTACGTCGTAGGAGTTCGCTCACGCACTGATGACGGATTTAGTACACGTCGTGTCACCGGCACACTTTATCACATTTGTCTACAATTCTCTTCACTTCACTCCTTGCTCTAAATCCATCAGCCTCCTTCTCAACGCATTTGTGGCATTGAACTCAATGAAATGACTCTGGATCTCACCCCCTTCGTTCTCCTTCAATGCAAAGAATTTGTTGTGCATGCTGCTGGATTGCATCGAGTAATGCTACTTGAAGTGATGGTGATGGTGCTGGCGGTAGCATATTTAATGGCCGTAGTGGTGTCACTTTCATCGGCCGCAGGTCCATGATAATTTTGGCGCTGGCATATGTTGTTTCGGTAGGAATAGGAAAAAGGACGAAAAGCAAAAGTTAGGTGCATGCATTTTAATAAAGTCACATGAAAAAAGTAGAACGGATGAATTGGTGGGTTGATGAATGAAGGATTGGGTGGATGGAGAAGGGAGTGAGGTTGCGGTGATAAGAGAGTAGGGAAACGATTGAAGTATGGGGCATACGGAGAAGAATAAAGCAATGAAGGAAGAGAAGACAAAATGGACAGAGGTTGATGAAGATTGGAGATTGGATTATGGAGGGAAATAGCAGTGATGCGATGTGTAATTGACATGGAAGCAAGGTAGATGGAAGGTGGGAAGTGGAAAGAGAATAAATGTAAGTTTTGTCTTACGTAAAAGACCTTGTAGCCATCCTCACCTTGGAACAATAACTTAGGCCAAGCTGCACGGACGATCGGTTTTCAGAAAGAAGCATTTGCCTTCACTCAATTAATCGCTACCCACCACAAAATTCCCCGTACAAAAGTGCGCCATTTCTTAGGTACGGAAATTAAGTTTAATTAACGAAAGGGAAATAAGACTAATACTAATGGCGTTGGCATATCACCTATAATGCAAACACCTGTGACAGTACCAAGAAGACCAAAATTAGTTGAGCATGCCTTTTTGGTGAGAGACGATCAGCAAATTTAAGCCACATTTCGAAACGCACGTCATCTGTCCTTAAAGAGAATTGCACTCCAAAGGGTCACGACATCGATCGCTATGCCTCAGATATGACACTGATGCCACAGGATTTCCTGACAAACCAATAAAATAGTGTAGAATGGCTAGAAGGCTGAGTGGAAAGATTTAATAACGTAACCTGTTATGATTAAACGGAAAGATGAAAATCAACAGCTCTGATTGAACAGACAACCCGCTGGTCTTTAGTTACAGCGACAAGAAATAAAATAAAGGCCCTTCATTCTACCAGCCGCAAGAAATTAAAGTGCTAATATTGAGCCAGCCCGTCTTGCTTGTAGCAAGGTGTCTGTGTGGCGTGCTTAGCATCTAACTCTCAACTTCTTCTTAATGCTCAATTTCATGTTAGCATGATTATCGTACTTAAGTTTGTGATTGTAGCATTAGTAGTACTTCCACCTATCTGTTTGTCTGTTTCACCTTCATATTCCTACAGAAGAGGAATGTGGTGCAATAAGGATAGTAGTCGACTGTCTGTCGGCGAATAAACATAGCGATTCTCTTTTTAATCTCCTATTGCAGTAGCGTCAACGCAATCGTCAGACCCAAGATCATCGACACTTCTGCATTCTCTCGCCACAGGATCGCCCTCGGCGTACACGCAAGCAAAGATTCCTTCGTAAATGGGCATCATCGCTGCGTCTCTAATAGCGTCCTTCTTTATCTCAATTATTCTTACCGGTTGCGAAGCAGCTCTCACTGAGTCTCTATATTTCCAGTCGAACCTGTTGCTGAAGTACTAATGGTTCGCACTGCGCATAAATACGACGACACTACTGCTAATCGCTCTGCTGCCAATGCTGCCTCCATGGTGCCTGTTGGTAAGGCTACCCTTTTGTTGATGCTGGCAGTCCTAATAAGGAAGAGGGCTAGCGCGAATGAAGTTAACAAAAAGTTGCTTTGTTTTTTACAAGTGAACTTGGCTTCTGCTGGCTTAGTATAGCGCTGCAGCACTGCCATTACCTGATGAACATCGTCCTTAGAAATGGCAAAGTCTTACATCCAATGCGCCAAGGAGAAACGCACTTGTAGCTGATTGGCATACGCGAAGACGAACCAAGACGGTAATTAGATACCCGTGCGGTTCATTATCATTTTCATTTCTCACAGCAGAATCCAACCAAGCTAAATTAAGGTCATAGGATCTTTGCGACTTGACACATTAAAGCTCATTTGTCAAGGGTGTTGCTTTCTAGCCTACAGCCTGCACATTGTGAATTTGGTCGTCAGACACGAGAACATAACCTTCAAGATCGCGGGTGATCTCATAAATAAAATTCGACCGGTCATGTGCTGTGCCACAGAGGGTACTTACGAATACAAGCACAAATCGTACAGCACCCGTTCTCGGCAACTAGATGGAACTAACAACAAAGGCCGAAGTGGGATGTTTGGTCCTTTTGTTGGCTTGCGATGTGTCGGGACCATTTTAACTAGACACTAGCCAAAGGCTAAGGTGAGTGAAAAGGTTTTCATGTCTTCTGCGAATTCTTTGAAAATTTGTCTTAAACAAATTTCAGGAAAACCTAGGCATAATAGTGGTTGGGTACCTTATTTTTATCCCGATGGTGGTTAGATAAATTAGGTTTCGTCTCCAACGTCACTTGCTATCATTCCATTGCAGCTATGGCTACCCGTGCTTTTGCCGATGCAATGCAAACACCAACATCTCAGCAAATACTGATATCAATGCAGCCGTGAGCCTCCGATCAATAACGGTGACACCTTTGCGGCCACCAAATTCACCGACGCCTGCAACCTACCACTACCACCACTAACGGTGATATCTAGAGTCCAAGACTAAATATTCTAGAAGTATATTAATCTCATTCGGATTCCTAGCCTGCCTTCGTCCAAATAGACTTCACGTTTAGCCATTAAAACCTTGGAAATAGTTTGAAAAAAAGAGGGTTTGGGTGTCAAACATCAACGTTCACAGCCTTAAAGGGCGCTCGTCCAAGAAGCATGTCCTTGGGTTTTGCTGTCTCTTTTTGCCTATAATCATCAAACGCTTAGCCGCTTGCATTTGACTCTGAGCATTTAAATCCTCGCCGAGAGACTTCATCTTAACTGTGCAATAAATATAGCTTGATAGCAAGCATCCAAATGTTTTGATAAGCTGTTTAAACTAATGTGGCGATTGGGAACTACGAGGCTGTTCTATTGCTACAGCATTGATGAGCAAGTCACCTAAGTCCATTTAATGTTATTTAACAGAACCGCAGCTTCTCATGCTAACGTAAAAGGGGCTAATGTCTATCAAATACCAGCCTTTTTCCTAATTTGGACTGCTACCGCTCTCGCATCCCATCTGAGTAAGTCGTTTGTTGGAAAAATTAGCCAAGCGATTCTTGGCACAACCAGGAGAATTAAGTAGGGCCCATGTCCTGTGAATTCGCCCCTTCTGCGATTTTTACATTTTTTACAACATAAGTGCATCCACACTGCTGATGCGATCCACCGCAATGCAACAATTTTTGCTTTACATTGGCCAAGCACTGCTTAACTAATTTTGCACAGACTATCTCATATTAGAGTTTCTACGACTTGTATCTGCAGTTCCTGAGCGGTTAGTCTTTTTCCTTGTTTAATCATTAGCTTTAACCAGAAAAATGATATGCGAATCACAAAACCTACATATTTTACATTTTACTCAAGTAATCTGCGCCACATATCTGCAAAGCAGAAGAGACCAAGTCTTCACAATGAACAGCCACTGTGAATTTTGTCTGTTAGGCAAACTACAGAAATGGTGTGAGCGCAAATGTTCACGCATTGCTTCCCATGTGGGATATTCTGCAAGGCACTCTTCTGATTCCTGCATAATTCTGACTGATGCGTTGTAAATAAAGCATGAATTCAGGAGAGCTTGGTTGAGGGACAGGGCACACACTGGATTCACGAATAAGTCCCCCATTAAAATGGGTAGGAAGGGAATTAAAAGGTTACGAATTGATCGAAACACAGAAGGCACACATTGTGAATCCGGCCTATTTTTGTGGCTTAAAGAAAAGGATTGTATTGCTTTCGACAAATATGAGGGCAGAAAGCACAATAAAACGGAGCGGATTTCTAAGTGCTCTCACATTTTTGATGATATAAGAGCAACCCGAACATTCCTCGGCACATTGAGCCCATGGGACAACGTACCTCAAGGATCGTTGAATTACATCAAAATGTTCAACGAGATGATACGACGGTGTTGCGTTTCGTCTAATTTGGTCACGTGATGCGTAAGATTATTGGCATTACGATTAAAACACGAGCTTACCTATTTTTAACCTGACTCAAAATGCATCTATATAAACACCTGCACCTTTATGCGAAAAACATATTTACGTATGTATGCGTTTATGGAAAATGAATTGCATACGCATATGGAAAGGTACCTTAAAATAAGCAATGCCAACAGTTATAACCCAAAAGCGTTTGTGCGAGCTACCAGGCAACTCTTTGAATGGCGCAAAACACACTGTGCATCCGAAGACATCCATTTTAGTGAAGAGAAATGCACGTTGTGTAAGATCCTTAAAGAGAGCTCATGGTGAATCCAAAAGACAGCAGAGAAGCGGTAGTAGCGTGTTTGGCCAGAACTGTAAGCTATGCAGGCATATAGCTGAAGTTCGCCAAAATTCTCTTGCTTATTTAATGTCTTTTAAAAGATGAGCTATTGTTTAAGCTCGGATTCCCTCTCATACAATTGAAATGAACCATGTCATGAAGACTGTATTTTGCAGGCTTAAACCAATGTCCTATCACTTTTGCCAGCATGAGCATGAGCACTAGACGAAGAGCGGTGAGCCGCGGTTTCAAGGAAACTGAAACTAGTGCATATGGAGGAGAACATTAATCATCCTGATTGCTATATACTCGTTATTTTGTCCTGGCATTGTATTGTGTTAAGAGCATTCGCAACACATTGCGCGCGAGTTCTGAATCCTTTACTGATTATGGCCGTTAATCTCCGATGCCAATTGAACAAGTATGATTCGATGCTAGGGTGAAAATTGTATTGACTCAGAAAAACGCCTTCTCCCTTGCACTCTCCCAAGCTCTGGTTGTTTGAGATGAAATTTGCCAAGTAGATATTGCCTTCTGCTGGCCAGATGCGAACCCGCACGTCATAGATTATAAACCGTGGAAATAGACGCTTAGATTCACCACTCGGGATGCTTTCTAGATTTATAGACCGCTTCTGAGTCAATAACATGCTTTCGGGAAGAATGAGGCTTGTTTGCGTGGAAGTGAGGTTTGCCTCAAGGCATTTGGTAGTGCTTGACTGACCCATTCAATTTACGAAGCCTTGAAGATGTGAACTTTAGAACAACTCCTAATATGGTAGCCCATAGTAAAATTTTGGGTATGTGATGTCTAGAACGACAACCAAAAAAGAGAAATATCAATGAGATGATCACCATTTGATGACTAGTAGTTCCTTATCCTTATCCCTCTTTCACATTCTTACCATCAGGTGCTTGGTATCTACTAATTATTCCTCACGAAATGCACAACACAGAAAAATGGGGGCCAGAAGTCATACGAGTTTTGCTGCTTCATTGTGATAAAGTCAGTGTAGGTTATTGCCTTTAGCTTAGTCGTCAACAGTAGAGGCCATGAGTTTGGGACATACTCACCTTTCCTTTTAAAGTAGCAATTTTGACACTTGAAAGAATGTGTAATGCATATTTTTTTAGAACCATTTACTATGAAAATGACCAAATCAAAACTTAATTAGAATGGCTGCTCATGAAGGTCCGTAATAAGTGCTAAAGCACTCATTCACTCCCTTTATTTTCCATTCATCTCCGCTTTTGCGTTTACACATGACCACACCAACACCCACACTATATTTTTTACTCTTTCCCTCTGCCTACAACTATTACTCACGTCGTCTTCAATTTCTCATCACTCTCTTCCTCCACATTGGTCATAAAGAAAGCGCCTTGCTACTTCGAATGGAGGATTTTTTTGTTAGAATAGTGTTTGTGGGCATCAGATGTCGGCAAGCATGCAAGTGAACTCGGAAGGGAACATTTAGCTGCGAATTACGACGATGGAAAAAGCCTTAGCTTCTAATCCTCGATGTTCTGCCACTTTCTCTTCATAAAGGAAACTTTTTAGAGAAAGAGAACACAACAGTCACGGTTCTCACTGACACTGAGAGATTAATGTCTACGAGCGGATCCATCCTGTCAACAGAACTGAAGTCCTGTGTATTAGTTGTACGAACTGTTAATGCATGAACTCACACTACAACTTTGATTTTCCAACGCATGGCTAATATCTTGTGCCACTGTTGGAGCGCACACTATGGTTGTAGTCTCTTATTGATAAGTATGGCGTGTTTTTGTCTTGCGCACAAAATTTATTGCATCGATAATGTTTGTGCTCAAAATCAGGCTCTTAAATGCTGCACTTCAATTAGCCCATGATGTTCAAATACAGTTGGTATAAATGGTTTATCTCGGATTTCAGCACAAAGCTAACGCGAAAGGGCTATTTCAGCCTCGTCCACACATGCCGCTATTAAAGCCGTTCCAGCTACATATGAATTGGCAAGGAGTCATTGGTTTCATTCCTCGCTATGATAGCTCAAATTGACCAAACCTTCTAATGAAACACTAAACACGTGTTTCCTATTATTTATCAACCTTAATTCCAGTGCGCAAATTAGCAGTGAAAACATAAGTCAATTAGAGGCCATACCATTTGATAACTTGCACATCCACCCACCATTAAAATATTTCTTAATTAGCTTGCCTATATGTTTACTTCTTCAATCTCTGATCATCCCCCAGATCAAACCTGCTCTAATTCAACCACATGGTCCGCCTATAACTATAAAGCCTGATATTTCTAGCCTTTTTTGGGGTTCCCATACGTTCCGCTTGCTCCTCTTAGCGTTTTTATTTTTTTTTCGACGGAAATTTGCGCCGATTTGAACACGTTTTACCTCACTGAGTGCATTTGCATATTGAAATTATCAATTATGCAGAAGCCTCAAACACACTAACTTAGGTTCAATCGCGTAAGGACTTGCCACCGCTCGACCTCATTTACGTTGTATTGCAGCAGTCTTCCTGCTGTCACTGAAGAGAACCAAATGTTTCAGTGCGGTGGCACATTAATCAGCATGGATCGACATCGGCGCATTCACCATCAGATTAGTAAATAAATGTTAATGATATCGCGCTAATTTTTTGCATCCTAATTAATGAGAAACTGGCAATGACTCTCTAAGTTGTAGCATTTAATTCAAAGACTAGTCTTTGCTTTGCATATGTGAATCTTGTAAAAATCCAGGTTACCTTCATAAATGATTTAACGCTATTTTGTCGTAAATCCACCTCCTAAGCCATAAAAATGCCACCTTTCTAATCCACATGCCATGAAGGCAGCACGATTAGACACAAGAGCATTGTGGCTAACAGAAGATAACCGCACTGACGATTTAATTATCCGCGTGAAAACTTTGCCTCTACTTCCATAATGGTTCAAAATAAACCTAATTAAATAACTAAAGCATTTTGCGAACAAATTGGCAAGCATTTTTCCCTTATTATATATAAGCTGAATTTTTCGATTTGGAAACGGAAAGCAATGCAATTTTCTTGCATCTAACTACTTGGTGCTGGACCCTCGCTGTAATGAAGCCAAGTGCTAGGTACGCTATTCATCCATCTCAACAGTTACATCAATCACAAAGACATACAAAAAAGGAATATGCGCTTTTTAACAATTGGGTAGCTGTCACTATACCGCTGTTTTACCCTTATAAAGCTAAATCAGCATGCCAGCAGGTGGGCTGAAATTATCACCACCTTCATTCAGTTTCGAAGGGATGCCCTTAAGAAGCACGTTTTTTGCCTACTTGCGGGTTCGGGTGACATTAGACAGACATAATTAGACAGTTTCATCTTCAATGGTCTCAAATCAGCCAAGCGTCTTGAAAAATTGACACTGATCCATGCAGAACAGCCAGTGTTTCCGCATTTGTTAATCTAAATATATGATAACGGAGTGCGCTACAACGGCATCATTTCAAGCTCCCTATTCATGATTACAGGCTATCCAGTTGCAAGAATCAACGAGTTATTCAAAATATATTTTACTGCAGTCATTTTTTTCTGCCCTGCACTAGATCTGCAATCGAACATTTATTAAAATCATTAGTTTGACGGCCGTCAAAAAGGGATAGCTAATCCAGTTCTAAAACAACGTGTGATATACCATTCAGAATGCGTCAATTGGATGAGGCGGGGGAAGAAATAAGGAGAAAACTTTTCCTTTAATCTCATCGTCAGTCTTCACCTGCACAAAAGTCTACAGACCGTCATTAATTCAAATGGGATAGCAGAAAGTACAGCTTAAAATGCACGCTCTTTAATCTCTCACCTTTCTCCTTACCGTCTCTCTTCATTATGATTGCACCTGGCACTGGGGAGTAATGACGATCAAGGAAAGGAAGAATGGAGGCGACTACGTCTCAATCGTCGTCGTTGTCGTTCCCTACACTGAGGCGCGGTAGTAAAAATGATGATATTCTCGGGGATAGTCTACACACGGATAGTTCACGATGCAACATTTGTAGTGGTTTACACATCCGAGTTCCATTTAAGAGAATGGAGAGGAGAGAGGGAATATTTGTGGTGATGCTATGCAAATATGCTTTGTTGCATAGCAAGGTAAGTGAGTGCATCGGTTGATTCTTAAGGCAAAAATCTTTTAAAGGTTTAACGATTGATGTTAAAATTTTACATTTCTTTTATGCAGGATTGAGTCGTTCACCTGACACAAGTAGTATTGGAAAGGATAGACTAAAACTTAATCCTCACCCTCTAAACTTGACTTTGAGGTATAAGCGCCGATTGTGCGATTGCAAAAGCTGCATTGGTTTTGGTGATCTTGCTCTGGTTAACTGATCTGCACCTTTCTAGATCGTCACGTTTGACCTTACCACAAAATTTTGTATGAGGTACTGTACTGTACCCTCTGTTGGCATGGCGGCTTTCTTGTCAGCTCCAATCCACTGGAGTTGTCGTTAGGAGCATCACTCGTCTAAATGCTACTTAGATGCACAATGATATAAGCTGAAATGAGACTTTAGTACTTTACGCCTTAAAGGTTTATGGCAAGTAGGCTGGTGGATCCAGCGCTCTCTAATGATATAAGACAAACTTTGCATCTGCGAAAACAAGCCATGTTCTTCACGAGTGCGTATCATTTATCCAGGACATTTCCTAGCGTTGAGGCACGGAACTTGCCTTCACGGTATTTAATTCTTTTATAAAGGTATCTAGTGTGATTATTGCAGTAGATTAGATGTCCGAATCTGCATCTGGTTACTAAGAAGCAGGAATTGTTAGATAAATGTCATATTTTAATCAAACTGAGAGGTGTGTAAGCAGAACCATCCAAGAGTTCGAAAGATGCGCCTGTCTCAATGCCACCATCTTGGAGACGTATAATGCAAACTGAAAGCAATCAGCGCAGAGCAGGCGGAATAATAACGACAACTTCAGTATTCATAAATTTTGCTTACTTGAAACGCCAATCATAACATTGATTTCTCGTTATACGTCATGGAATAAAAAACGGGTCCTTCTCTTTACTAAAATATGTTATGAAGTAGTAGGCATTTGTAATCCGAAGAAATTTAACGCCTTACTTCTGTTGCTCAATTTATTTTGGCCCTAAATGCGAATGCTACTTTTCTGCGTTTAACTCGCATGTAATGTTGAGAATAGTTCCGTTAAAATATCAGCTAAGATACTGTTGATGGCGCATGAAAAGTGAACGAGAGTAAAATGTAAAGAACCTGCAGAATAAAATATTGAGGTTAAAGGAGTGATGAAAAGGAAGCGAAGGTAACAAGGAAACGAAATAAAGAAGAGACGCTAATGAAGAAATGGATAAAGGAACTAAGACACCAACTGACAGCGACCAGGCCGCCTTTGAGATCACCTTGAAAACGCTACCAATTTAGCAGGAGCGAACAAAGGAATAGCATCACCACAATTATGCACACAATAAATAAAAATTCATGCCATCAACTAAGTGGCAAAAATGATTGCTTAACACCGCACTCAATGCGTGCACAAGTCTTAAGCCCACCTTTGCTCTGATCTAACTGCCAACGCAGAATGACTCAAGCAAATATTTGCAGGCAGCCCATCATACAGAGTCGTCCTTATTTAAAGCAAACCGAGCCTTTCATACATAGGTGCACGCAAATACCTTGGTATTTCATCACTGTACACCAGTGAACCTGATTTAATTAGGTTAAGGAAATTGTTAGCGAAATCAAATTGCATCGCCACAGACACAGGCTATTCACAGACAACTAGGCACTCCACGGACCTAATCTTCCTTTACCATTCGGACATGTGGGCACACGGGCTTCCCAGGGCCCTCTAAAAACTCTTGAATTCCATCACCGATTCTTCTGAATGCGCCACTTATCCTTTGACGGATGCTACTTCATCCAGCCGAAGCAAGGTCATCCACTCGTACGTTAGCTTCGTCAGGCTCCTGGGTCAACTCCTCTTCCTCTCGCGCCTCGGTCACTTCCTTACCCTCTAGGGCGTCAGGCATTTCAAAGAGGTTTTCCTCTAATTCTCATACAGCCTCCTAATTCGTCGCCTTTTTTAACTACTGCACTTTAGTCAACCTAGAAACAAGGTAGGCCTGTTAAAAATTATTTAGAATTCCTTTGTTAGATCCCAATCATAAATTTATTCTGCAAATCGCCTTCTCTAACTAGCGTTTTCGCGCGCTCAATTAGTGGTAAAAGTCACGATTATAACTGATTAAAGTACAAATTAACAGTTTCGGATGGAGTATGGGTGTCTACACTGGCTTAAATACCACCTTCGTCAAACTTAGTAGGCAAGCGCATAAGTGTTCAACCGCTTTCCACCGTTCATCTTGCCTCCCACGATGTCATTTTTCCACCATCTAGCTCTTCGTCAGTGGCTCAATTCTGCTTTGTTATTCAGATAGATTCGGTCTGTTCTTCATCAACCACCTGCGCCGTTGCCCTCACAGTCTCTCCTAACCCACCAACCTCCAAATTTGCTGTTCGAAAGACGTGAACGAGACATAAAAGATAAAAGAGCAAGAAGTGTCAGTAATTTATGCCACCACCTCTTTAACTCCTACTTTCTCCTGCCCTCCTTCTTTCTTATTTCATCCGCATGCGTCGTAACAGCATTGCAACAACTAGTATCTTAGTGTGGTTTAATTATTAAGGTGAATATATATGGATGGCATCTGTGCCACCTGCTATAAACATTTTCCTTCCCAAAGGTTGATTCCTATGTGCTTCACTTTAGTGTAAGTCCATGAAAACAGGCAACTAAGGGAAATCAGAACCTTTCTCCATCCTCCTTTTTACTCTCTTCTGTAAACGTCTTGTCTTTGCCAATCACCCAAATAATCCCTTGTCCTTTTTAGACAACCAAGCATGCTAATTCCTTACCACTAGAGAAGTACAATCACTACCATTGTCTGCCCTGGTGTAAGGTACAATTAGTTTAACACACCCCTTTGCTAGCTCTACAGCAATCACTAGAAGTGAGTCGTCAATTTCTTAATATAGATCTTGCGTTGCCCAAACTTGTTTTGAAGGCTCGAAAGGTGTCTATCAAAGAGGAAACATGAGGAGTAAAGTTGTAAAAAGCAGTTTTGACAAGACGCATAACATTAGTATCGGCGGTCCTCCTTCTTCTCTCTCTTGCCCCCTTCACATGCGATATGATGCAAAAAATACAATTAAGGAGAAAGAGCACAAGCGCAAATGATTTTTACTTCTGAAAAACCACTCACAAGAGATGCTGTCTGAGGCCTGAGACTGAGAGACTGAGAGACGGCACCAACCTCAATTTCATCTCCTCTTCCTCGACCCACCCCTTCGAGAGCGAGAATGAGCACATGGCCCCCGATTCTTACTTCGTGCCTTGTAGGCTAATCGAAATCCTACCTGCCCGTCTTATTACGCAGCCCTTATATTCGTCTTGTCTAGAATGCCTCTACCTGACGCTTTAAAATAATAGGTAAGAATGTGTGCCCCCCATTCCAGAACGCATGTTCTGTTTCCATTATGTATCTATGTCTATCTGCCTATTTGCCCGAGTTTGTGCGTATGCCAATGTTCACTTTTCTTTCCGTCCTTTTAGAAGGTTGACTCAATTTGTGTCAAAAGCAGTTGCGTAAAAAGTACGTCTGTGCTTGTGCACGTGGGTGCGGAGGCACACCCATCTTATCTTCTCCTTCTAACTTTTCCTTTTAGCCGACTAAGTCGGCAGTTCCGTATTAAGCGAAGGTTAGTTGATTGCCTGTTTGATCTCAACTCCATCACTTACCTATCAACATACTTCAATACCTTTTATCGCATCTTTCGTCGTCCTAAGGCTCCTCTACTTCCTCTTTTCTTCCAAGCTTAAGTGTACACAGTCCGTAAAACTACCGAAAACCTTATGCTATGTAGAGACAATTTGTCTCCTACAAGACGCAGTACGAGTGAGCACAAGGGACGCAATAGGAGGCAAAATAGACACCGACGATGCGCTGAAGGGAGACATGAGAAAGGAGGCGTAGACAAGAGGGCTTCTCGTTGCTTATTTCAAAGACGTCATCAAAGCCACTTTCTCCGTGTCCACCTTGATCCTAAATACCTGCGAGGAAGTAAGAGAAGACCTCAGTTCACATGGCATAGAGTTGTGTATATTTGTAAAGGCGGATCAAAATAAAGTTTTAAGGCTGACTTAACTGTAACGTATATGGAGCAGCAGCTTACTTCTAAGGTGTATTCTAAAGCGTTTTTTTAAATCCTATGATTAAAATAATTGTTGTTTTACATTATGGAAGGCAATGGTAGTCTATGCGTGCCTTTAGCGGGAGATAAGTGAAATGAATGTTCAACTGGATAAGACAGATGAGTGATTAAGATAGAGGTGAGGAGATGGGAAGCTTTTAAATTTAAAAGGGTATAGCGCGGAAATAGACAAAAGAGGATTGCGAATGGGCACTGCAGGATAATTTCGCACAGCGCTGTGGTGCGGCAATCCTAAAGTGATTCAATTTTCTACTTATTTAGACATGCGATAAAGTCAAATTTAAAGAAATCATTCTAATGGAACAAATTCCAATTTTCCTTTGAATGAAACACCTGTGATAATGTTGAGACGACTCACGCAAATGAATTCAGGGGAAAGAGAGAGAAGGTAGCGCAGGTAGAGGAAAGGATGTTGGTACCATAAGTTACCCCTTGTTTTTGTGATACCCATCTATTTTGGCCTTTTGAAGTATCTGGAATGGAGGAGTGAATGGTGTAGAGTGACGAGGAGATGAAGAGGGTCACGGCAGAAGAGCTAGATAAAACAGGATTAAAGTTGAGAATGAAACAAAACGGGAGAGAGGCAACAGCGGCAATGCGTCGGAGCGAGCTGAATACTTATAGAAGATACAACACGTAGGGCAGCATGATTAACGGTTTGTTGTGTGATGGACCGACTCAAATCTAATAAGAGTAAATCGATCAGTAGCAAGTGTTGCGTGGTGTCTCTTAGCGCCATCTGGTGTAGACTTTGGACATCACCCTACTCAGGTGGTCACGCGAGAGAAGACATCATTTATGCTCGTGTTTTTTGCCTTGGCCGAGTTTCGTGCATTGATTTGCATGCAAAGTAGGTGGAAGCGAATGAGATGAACCACCAATACTTATGTAATTCTACTCAAAGGCACTACCCTTTTGTTAATGCTTGTCTTTAGCTTTTGCCTCTGATGTTTCTCTCTTTTGCAAGGACGCCTATTAGGCAGTCAGGTACAATGAGGGCAGTGCGAGATAATCTTGCTTAAAGGCATTAGCAATTACTCCTTGCCATTACAATGAAGCAAGCAGAGGCTCGCTTCTGCTGATTAGTTTAAGTTGCATGCCAAATCTAATTAATGCCTTGCATCATGGAGTACGATGGCAGTGGTTGCACCTCTCCGGTGGGGTGGAGCATTATGATTGTTTAGCTAAAGGGAACATATGAATGGCTGAGTGCAAGACAAAGTCGAGAAGAAGCAAAAGGGTGAGAAAAGGTTTATTGTTAAAATTTCTCTTCCTTTTTTTCTTTCTGCATGTTCTCAAACTCCTACATTCACTTATGTTCGCAGGCAATTATTTTGGTAAATTTACGATTGTCCACTTTTAAAGGAAATACGGATATCTGTCGAAAGCACAATCATAGACACTACCAAAAGTTGTACCTTAATGCGTGATGCACCCGGACACTACTTATGGCGATGCTGTTACGATGAATGCGAATGAGGTTAGGAAGATGGAGCGGAAGCTGAGGATAGAGTGTTGGCTTAACTTACCTATAATTTTTACGATCCCATACCTTTTGGTCCTTTAACTTCTTTGGACTGGAGGGGCAGCAGGTTGGAGACTTGCGTTAAGATCTGTAGAAAGGCAATGGAGGTAGTTGATGAGAAGTAGACTGTTCATCATTAAGCACCTGGTGGTTTCGGACTGCACTGTCTCATGACCTAAGACTAAAGTCAAACGACGCATTGAGCTGCAATCATGGTCAATTGATAGGTATGACGGACGGCGTAACTGCAAGAACAGGATTAATAAGAATAAGTGAGGAGAATATGTCAAATAAGCTACCATATTTATTGAAAGCAATGGTGCAATGGTAGACGTAATTTAATTGGTAAAGTTTTAAAGATTCTACGACCACTTCTTTAGCGAGGTGGTCAAGCGCTTGCTAGCTTGCTGGCTTGAAGCTGCTAATGCTGACGTTACCAACGATGATATACAACTCTGATAGCTGCAGTAAGAGTTGGCGCTGTATTTGCGTTCGTCCGTCAGCACTTATAATGGGATTTCTATGGTTCTTGTGGTTATTCCTGTCATTAGTTAGTAGGTAAGAAAGCATCCCATAGGGAGAGGAATGAATTTGTTCAATCAAATATGAGTATTTAGATAGACCAGCACAACGTACAATAATTTGACGTTAAAACAAGTTTGTATTTCTCCTACTAAAGATTGGATTTATTTTCTCACTGCCTTCAGGATTCACCAAAAACAAACTTTTTTTTGGGAAAAAAGCCGATTCAAACACAATCGTGCAGAGTAACATTTGCGTGCAGGTGAGATCCTGATATATCTAGTTGAAGATGCCCACTACATATCTGCGGCAGTTGCAGCACAGAATAATTTAGATTTTAGGCGATATTTTTCCGTTGTGGACTGGTCTCAGTTCGAATTTAGTTACCTTCTGCCTCTGAAAAAAAGATGAATTGGCCGAAATCGCATGCAAATGGGCCACAGATTCACAGTAGTTGAAGTTTCTTCCGCACATTCTTATCATAATTTACGTAAGCACAACGTACTGGGCAGCAACTACTAGAAGTAGCACGTCAGAAGGAGCTAAGGTCAATCAAGTTGAAATGCTTGCTGGCATTAGCTCCACTTGGCCGGTGTTAATGCAAGGCGACTATCCAAATCAGCTTTCTCGACTTATAGCTCAAATGTGTACCTCACTGTCGCTGGAGAATGGCGGCGGAAGGAGACCATGCCAGCTGAGCTCTTTATCACCAGGTGCTTAGACTGCGCACTCACAAGTTTGCAATCATGGGTCTTAATGCCAGAGCTATCTGTCGTGAATTTCGACATTAAGTTTTGTAAGTACGATTAGTGCATGGCAAAGAGGTAAAAAATATATGCTCCAAAGTGATGGCCTTTTTGTAGTAATATGCATAGGCTCCCCAGCAGTTCATAGCCAAAGTATCTTAGTGGTTTTATTGTTTTGAACTGCTCCACTGAATTACTTAAGCAGCATGCAATACAGTGGCAACTGTGAAGTGCTTGGTGCTTGCATGTGTGCTTGAATTATAGCTAAGCGAGGCTTCATTTGTTTAGAAAGCAGAAACTTCAGTAATTATTGGGACTCACTCGGTATGCATGGTGGTCTTCAATATTTCACTTAACAGGAATGTGTACTTTGATGGAGCATTATCTGCTGGGCGTGGAAGTGTTACCTCGCCGTCGCTATTACTCATTGCATTTCTTAGGTAAGATTAAGTTATTGTTCATTGGTCGCTACGCTTTGTGCAGTGATGAACCCGATGTGCGCTATTTTGTGCAACGTGCTCTTATCACCTCTTCGTAGATCCTTTCGTATTTATGTATGGTATTAGGTGCGTTATTTTATGCTTATAATGTCTGCTTGGGCGAGAAATGTATAGAATGTGCGTGGCACTTCGCGATTCGGTCGTTTCTTGACTTCGAGACCACGGTCGTGTGTTGATAGTATCTTTGTGAAACTTGTTATGTGGGTTCAGCTCTGACGTGAGTTAGTGTTTGGGGCTGATTCGGGAGCAAAGGATGGTTGCTGAGAGACCTGTAACTCTTCGCTGGGCACTTTCGCATTGCTATACAGACCTTGCCTTGTAGCGGTCTTAAATGTTTGGTTTTTAAGACATTATATTTGCTTGTATGTGTTGATGTGGCGGGTCATCGGACGTTTGTGTATCGACTTTTCCACTTTTTTCCTTCTGTACGTTTCGGATACTACGAATTTACAGTACTGATGAAGCTACATGTGATGAGTGTGTGGAATGATATGCAATGTGGGATGTTTAAGTCATTTGTGGGGGCGTCTCCTTTGACCTGCGATGCAGATCTTGCCATGGATGATATTGTTGCGCTTGATGGCGTAGCGATAGGTGTTAGCTCTTTTGGTTCAAGCATTGGATAATTGCATGATCAGCAGGTAAAAAGACGAGATGGATGTGAGGCTGGTATTGAGTTGGTAGGCAGGCTTATTATCGCGTTGAGAAAGGCCGGTAGATTGGGGTGGAAATGGGGGGGAGTGCTGCAGAGCTATTTCGAAATCTTCTCTGGGCCTTTTCTTGAATTCAGGTTTGTTTGCATTTTGAAGTGTATGCCTTTTTGTCTTTGTATTTACTGATTTTTTCACTGTGCATGGAAGTATTTTATGTTGCTTCTCAGTTTATGTATTTAGAATGCATAAAGTTGTACGTACGTATAGGAACAGGTCGAAATGGATAAAAATTTTTGTTGAATTAATATGAGGAATTGAATTCGGACGAGCTTTTGTTATCCAGCAATAGCACTTTTCATCGCTTGCTAATTTGCTAAATAGTTTTGAAGGGAGCAGTTAAAGCTGTCCTGGTGGTTGTTGGATGGTGGATTATATAAACAATCACCTGGCTTTGCGCGGTGCTAGTGTCGTTGCGAGCTCAAAGTACGACAAGAGTGATTTTTTGCCATGGAGCATCTTGAGATGAGCAGCTAACATTGCAAGGTGCTGATTACGGTCTCAAGGCTTGTTAGCGTAGTGTTTTTCATATGACTAGTCAGCCTCTCAAGGATGGTGGATGGTGGTGAAGATGGCAGCCCTATTGACCAGCAATCTTTCTGCGACCGCCACCGCCCGCATAGTTGGTTATGGGCTGCTTTTCGATGTCATCACAGATTCATTCGGCTGCTATCAGCATGTATTATTGCTGACGGTGGCATTGGAGAAGGAGAATGTGGCTGTAGAAGCCAGCCCATGGGAGTCCACTGAGACGGCACTATGCGCCCCTGAACTCTTCGTCGTCATCGTCGTCGACAGTTTTAATGTTGCAGTCATTCGACCAATCGATCCTGCTGAAGATTTCCCTGCTTAGTGTTGGATGTTCACTTGCGCAGGACAGAAGTAGCGTGACTTTGTGCTCGAAGGAGTTATGAAAGACTGGATGTGGTGTTTTGGTACTAAGGGGTAGTCTGGTGAGTACTTTTCTGTGAGACGAAATGTTGCATAAATTGAATTCGATTTTGTTATTGGCCTGCAATTATTAGTTTTGCTTGTTTCCTCTTTAAAATAAGATGTTCAGATTCTGTCGCCTTTAATAATAGTATGGTGTGATTTGAAGAAAATAGGAAGTAGTTGTGGAGTAATCGGCAGTGTGGTTAGTGTGAGCTGTGCATGCTTGAAAGTGGTTTGGTCAATGCTAAAGAAATTCTAAGCAAGTTGTTGAGGAGCATCCGTGCATACATGACTTACGCAAGGAGGCGTTTTCAATGACGGCTACAGGTGTGTGTTGCAGTGAGTGGGGCGACACATTGTCAAAGTACGATTAATTGGTAGGAGAAACGGTAAATGTCTAATGACTTGATGCCCCAATTGGTTCTGCAGAATCTAACACATACAGTTGATTTCCTTATCGAATTGTGTGAGTGTGCGCGTGTGTGTTGTTTAACGACCACATCTGTTGGTTAATGGCACTGAGGGGTATTGATGTTGCCTAATGCAATTAGTTAAGTTTGTCGACGTATGGCTGCCATGTGGCACTAGGTTTGAGACTGATAGTCACATCAAGTCTTAGTTGTTCTGTTAATGCCATGGTCTTGAGGTTGTATCTTTGAAATGATTTGGAATTTTGCTTGTAGGCATGGTGGTCGGTGGATCCCCATCATTCCCTACGTAATGCGCTTGGGCCATAGGAGGTGAGGAGGGGACTGCAGATGCGGCACAATTACCAGGAAGAGAACGGAGGATGGCGTTGAAGGCGGAGAGAGGGACTGTGTAACGCTTCAGTGGTTTGTTAAATGACGGGTATTGGTGATGGAGGCACATATGTCCCCCGCTGTTTTACCTTCGCCGAGTGTGTCGTGGGTACGTGGAATAGATGTGTATTCCGCCCAAACGTTGTATCTTATTTGGTGTTCTTGGGGTGAGGGAAGGCTGAAGGCGCTGCAGTGGGTATGTATGCAGTAGTGATGGAGATGTTTTGTTACGACTTAGAGCACTGTTGACCGTAGCTCATTTTTGTGACTCCGTGACAGATGCAGAATGTTTTGTTCCATCAAGCATTCAATTTTTCATTGTTTTGTTGGGTTGCATTTGATAGTTGGCATTGATGACAAGTGCATTTGTGACATGCTGCCTTGTAGCCTTGAGAAGGGGTTTCAAATGTGTGAAAGATGTGACAGCGTCATCTATTAAAACGTGCTAGTTATAAGAAAACCACACACGAGTCTACCGCGTCAGCCGCTGATTTACATGCAAGTAAGGAAGGGGGAAGGGAGAGAGGGTGGGAGGAAGGGAAGGAAACTAAAGTCATGGCTTCAGTATTGTGCTGCCACTTTCGTTGACGGGTGGACTGAAGAAGAGCATTAGGCAATCAGCTGAGCAATAAAACAGTTTAAAAGAAAGTAAAGGAGCATGGGGACGAACATATCAATGAATTAATTAGTAACTCAGTCAATCAATCAATCAATCAATCACACACGGTAGACGATGCAACCGAAACATTAGTGGATGGATCAATTAGAGAATTAAGAGAATCGGACAATTTATGTGGTTCCCACAGCAATTCACCTGCAAAATTTCTGCAGAGACGTTTGAAGCTCATTATGGAAGAGTTCATACCTATCGACATAACGGACGTCACATTAAAAAGTTACTCAAGGACACTTTGCTCACATTGAGGCTCCCGTAAGCAGCGGTGCTGCACCCACATTCACAATTCCATCTCCTGCGGCGAATTTGACACCAACGCTGACCATCCTCGAAAAAAACAAGCTCTTGTCAAATAACGCTCTGGAGTGCAGGTTTAGACCAGACCAGCATCCCCTGAAATAGCTAGTGGTCAGAGACCCGTTGCCGTACCCAACCGGAACCACCAACTACTTTGCGTGAGCGTAACGGCCCCAACTTCTTGCACCGGGTTGATCAAATTTAACCAACTTGAAGGCACCCGCTCTCCAATTCGAAACAAGAAACCCCACTCGCCTCAACTTTTGTGTTGCACAATGCATTAAGCGATTAACTAAGGTTGTTATGTCAGTGTTTTAATAGACTGCCACTCTATCAAAGACGAAATTTGTGAAATGAGACCTCATTTACTAAATATGGTTAAAATGTTTCTAACGTCTAACTTTCCCTCTTGTTAAAGAAGCTACAGATCCTGGATTCGAAATAAAGTTTGTTTTCTATTAGGGAAATATTTTTATAAGCACGGAGGCAACAAAGAACAGCATTAAAGGTAAATCCCGCCTATAGCATTGCGTTGAATTTGTAAATAGCTAGTTTATGGCCACCCACTTCTAGATTGGACTTGCCGAGCTCGAATCGGACTGCGAGTTTTCCACTAGCGTCACCCACATGTGTACTAACCCGCACCAATGTAGCACAACCTCCATGGTGGTACGCACACCAGAAGCTGCCACGTGGAAGGCCAATTTGGCAACGAGGAAGGCGAGCCGCGTGAGATTCTGTGACAAGGCTTAGAGCAAGTCAAATGTGAATGCGTATGTGCCACCTGGGTCTGCCCTCAGGCTTGCAGGTAGTTAAAATTTAGAGGAACAATAGTCGTGCATTCGGCAAATGCGGAAATATGGTAGGGTTTACCACAACTCACTTCTCTCTTCACTATTTTGGTGCATGCTTTGAACTTATTAAGTCTTATTCAGGGCAAGAAGCTGCCTGTCAGTGAGGACTTTTTGATGTACTGAGCATTTACGACGCCTTTATTTTAGCGTGTATGAACCGATAGTCCGTTACTTTTCATCATTAACGAGAAGGCGTTTTACTGATCTCCAAGGTATGGGCATAAAGTGGAATAAGTAATGAGCTGCCTATTATAGGTCTCTGAGAAATCGTTCCACTGTAAATGAATCCATGTCTTACTAATCGATCAGTACTCGATATTTCTGTCCTGCGACAATCAGTGTTAAGAACAGGCTAGATATGCGGCATGAAGTATTAGGTATTTAAATGATTTTAACCTCTCATTCAAAATGTGAGTCAGAGAGGAATGATATGATCCTAGGCTAGCAGTTCCACCGACTAAGAGAAACACTAAGCTAATGTATTAATCCTCTTACTCCTCAATCTTAAAGAAGACTAGATGTGTCCATCATGACGTGCTTCCTCATGGCCAGAAACTGGTGTAATCGTGTCGCTAACTATAACGAATACGTTAGTGGCTTATGTTAGGTCTTTTTAACGATTGAATAATACATCATCCTCCACTGTTCGGAATGCATCGCGGGTCCGCGGACGGCTTCTGTTAAATAATAATAATCAAGGAACATTCTCGCTGAGATGAAGCCTTTTTCTCACACGATTGGAGAAGGTCTGGCTTATCCACTTTTTCCACAGCATCTTGAAGGCATAAAGCATTGCTCATGATTTTAACCTTACATTATCGTGCACTGAAGTTACACTTAGACAGGAAATGCCTTCAGCTGCAGCTAGGGTGGAGATGCACCAGTTAAATAGCCACGAGGTTGGCTACAAATAAATCCTCATCCTCACCCTTAAATGCGCAAAAGCATCTAGCTGCTCCTGGCATACAGCTGACAGCGAGAATAAAGAGTCTAAGCCATCTGACTATGAACTGTTCCCCTGTGGCACTGCCGATGAGGATGATGGTCTTTAACTTACATGTGGAAGTTACGATTAGAGAGTACAGTAATTGCCTTATCTCATCTCCTAACTGCTTACTTTTGCCATTTCGATGAAAAGGTTGTAATATTGCATTGCGTCTATCTAAAGGTCCAATAAACACCGGAGCTGACTATTTAAGTTCATTCAATTTGTCTCTTGTTCATCAAAATTTTACAAGCGAGGGCCTCATCTGTAGTAGGAGAGTGCAAGATAGCCAGTTTTATCAGCATTAGCTTTAGTAAGCTAGGTTAAACAGATGCACCAGTTTCAACCTACATGCCAAATAACTGCTACTATTGTATGTAAAAGATTCCATGGGAGCCCATTGTCATGAGCTGATTTTTTTTGAATGTAAACGTCCTGAGTGAACAAACGTCCAAAGGAAGGCCATAAGCAAGCCGGTTGAAAGGCGGCATTACACCTCCTGGTTGAAAGGTCTGCACCCAGGGCAATGACTGCTGTGTACACTTACACCAAGCTAGGCCTCTAACAGCGAATTTTTTATCTATCGATTCAAGTTTTGATATAGCGTGAAATCTGCGCAAAGTCTTACAATTAAAACGTCTGCGATAATAGATCAGCATTTTTTGCCACTTCTCAATGAAACAAATATTAAATTTCTGTAAATTGGTCAAACATTCCCACTCGTTTTTAAGAAAAGGAGTTTGAGTAAAAGTGATTGCATCCATGTGATTCAGAAGTTACTCTACTGTTTAAATCGCCATGCCATGAGAAGTGGGGGCATGGTTGTGGCGTTAGGAGTGCTATTTTTCACTGGAAGCAAATGAAGGCTAAATGAATGAAAACAAGTGCTTTGGAAATATTTCTATTTTCAGTGCCCTTTGTCAGCGTGTAATGCAAACCAATGGCGAAAAAATGCCTCAATGGACGTCCTCTTCTTCCTCTCATTGCCGTCTCTTTTGCCAATGTTGTCTCTTTCCATTAATATTAGTTCGAGCTTACCAAGCAACCAAAGGACAACTTTTCTTATCATTCTCCTGCAGAAATCGCTTGAATGATCGCCTTAAAAAGAAAGTGCAAAGACTAGCTCTTCACTTGGCAATTCTGACCATTCTGCTAAATTATTCCATCACTCGGCTTCACATGTACCTCTGAAATACCTATGTGGACAAATGCCGGAATAAGGAAAAGGAGGTTTTGTCTACTTAACCGGAGAATCGTGACAGCTTCAGCAGCAGAAAAGCGCTCATTGTTCTCCGCTCCATGGCAAGTGCAATAAGCTGAGATCATACAAGCATGAAAAAGACTGAGCGGATTTCTGAATTTGAGTGAATGCACTGAGTGAGTTCCACTGCTGAATAGTTGGTAAAAAAGTTGTAAGTCGAATGTAGGCTGCAAAACTTTCGTTTTATTACTGCTTGTCTGGTGAGTCAGACCCGCTTCTCCCTCCTTTGAAAACTAAATTTGTTGTCTCACTACAACGGAACAGCTATTAGCAGAGACTCTTTACCGCGTACTTAATAGCCGCACATGAAAAGACCAGTCGCTAAGACTGCCCACTCCTTAAATAAACACTCAAAAAAAGAGGGCTCAGATATTAAACCAAAATCAGTTGTCGTGGTTTTTACATTCTAGTGTGAAAGGACTGGGTCCCTTTTAAGCACAATCAAAACACATTTCCTAAAGCACTTTTATTTTTAACTTAAGGCAAGGTAAGCTATCTACGAGACTTGTATGTTATATGAAACGAATTTGGATTAAACCGAACCTTCCAAGTGTATTAATTTACGTCTTTAAATGCATTTTAGCGAAAATTGTTGCTTAGCCCCAAGCCACCTCAAAATTTGGGGGCTATTCTGCAGCTTGCTATTTAAATTATAGGTCGACAATGGGAGCTCGTGCTTGCAAAATATTTCGGTGTTATTTGACTCTCACGTCTATAGAACTGGTGAACAGACAGGAGGATCATTTTTCCTTAAAACACCCCTATCAATTTTTCTTTGTCCCCAAAATGACATCATTTGACATCATTTTTTTAATTTGAACGGCCGCAATGGAAGCGGGTAAAAGGGAAAAGGAGTCATCATTGCATCAGTAAGGACAATGTTGGCTAGTCCAGATACTCTTCGTAGTTTTGATGCTTAGTATACGATTTGCATGCGCACTTAGCTGGGACGTCAAAGCATTTATTCGACCATCTCGAGCCCTTTTGCTAACTTCTTTTTACCGATTTCGCGCGCGGTAACCCACGGCAACTTCACAACTTCTTATCCCTTAATAGAGTGATATTTAGACAGCATTAAGCATTAAGGTTGCAGTATGGCGAAAACAGATGCCTGCTTTCTATAATTCCTACCTGGCATAACTCTTTTTGACGGCGAATCATGGCGTTTGTTATGGCACAAATCTATCCACGCAGCGGATTTTCCTTTCAGAGGAGTAAGATGACTGCAGCAGGATTCTCTATCACAGAGGCAGGGAAACTCGCGATTTCATTATATTCTGCGAAGAAGCCGCCTTTTATATACCCAAATCTAGTAATCCATAATTGGATTAAGTGAGCCCTCTCTGATTGGATCATAGTCGAAGTGAGTTGGATAGATAAGTAGAATTACGGTGAGCAGTGGCAGGTGGACGGGCTATGCAATTAATCTATGCTTCGGCAGTAGTCGTGTGGGCCTAATTATGCCTCCTTAAGGACAAGTTTGGGCGATCCCTTCCTCACGTTCTGCTCACAAATGCATTGTAAAGTATGGTAACATAGTACAACATGAGGTGAAGGTTAAGGACGTTACTGAATGTTGGTGCAACGAAGCCTACCTTTCCGCCAAAAAGTGCATTTACGCTTTTAAATGGCAAGTTTTTAACAATATGCGTTGGTCTTTTATCTGTGCTTAATTATCCACATTAAAATATTATGACTGCTATAGACATTAGTGGAATGCGAGCTAAAGCCTATTAATGCAAGTAAAACATGAAGCTTGCTTGCAGAAATCAAGGAATATTTTCGACTGCCTCTCAGCACCTTGCATCTTCAGTGGGCGTAAGGCGATTTTTAAGGCTTTCAAGTGCTAAGCGTGACTTTAATATCGGGTCCGCTATTTGAGCTTTTGCTGATTTGTCTGTTTCATGTGTATCTATAGCTGATCGTTAAAGTTATTCGCCTTAACACATATATTGAGGCTTTTTTGGGTGCAGTGGTGAAACTATCGCATGAGCCCCTTCAGCCTTCTTGAAGAATGCGAGGACTTGCATGCATGCTGTGCGAATCATTCACCTTAGTGTAGGATTGGGTGCATGGGTATGGGAAAGATAGCGTATAATTCTTCTGTCAATGAACTTTAAAAACTGCGGTGGTTACAGGATAGTCTTATCGACTGAAGCCTTTGAATTGCACCCAAATAATTGGTGCCATGCATAAACCATATAAATTACCCCCTCTGGCTCGGTTTCGTAAAATAGTGCCATCAGGAAATTCAGAGATCGTATCACTCTGCCATTCCATTTACCAGATCATCGGTAGGTGTATCAGAAGAAATTCGTACGAATGTAGGTGGTTATGAACCTAAGTCTAACTTTACTTTACGGTTCGCAAATGAGTCTGCCTCACATACGATAAATTTTCACTACCTTTTCCATCGGCTAAAAATGGCAAACCAAATGCTATCAAATTTTGCCGAAAGATGTAAAACCATGAGAGTTTTTGCTTAACAGAAGGTAAAATAATGACATTTAGAAAGGGTGTCGGTTACTAAAGGCTGGTGCAGAACACTCGACTACAACACCGAATGTGAGCCAAGTCACACAGGCCAGGATGTAATATCCCAGGGAGAATGCTAACGCTCAAATTCAAGCTACATTGCTGCTTGAAATGAAAAAATGGTCGACACCGGCGTGACCGGCAAGTCGCCTCAGATATTATCTTGTTTTATTGAAAGCTTGATGACTTGTATTTACAAATATCACAAGGCTCTCACATGATGGTTACATTAGTGGCATGTAGGAATTCAGCGTCTTTTGAAAAGCCGTTTTATACTAGGGCCAACTAGGGATGAGTACTTGGGCTTGTCGTCGCCTACTACCATTGTCTTTTAAATAGAAGGAGAAGAATACGTGTTTTCGAAGTTAATTTGCTTGAGTCATTGATGAGATGGAAGATTGGCTGCTTTTTTGGAAAGGATCAGATTGCGTTTCTCTTGCATTTGAGTAACCACGTTACAAATCTCTTCTCTACCGTCCACCACATTCAGACAGCCCTTATCAGGATCTTGGGCCGAAATTAGCAAAAAGCAGTCCTGACATTCAAGTCCATGTCCTACGCATTCGTAAACAAGCAACACCAATGGCTATTTCTTTATACCCGTATGTTAGAATTGCCAAAAATAACGCGTAGGAAATGTGGAACCAATAGTCGATTACCTGGTCTAACGAATCGTCAATTAGCACCAATAGTTATCACTCCTTCCACCGCGAACCTATTCACAAGACCTAAAAATTTATTTTGGTTTAAGAAATTTGCTCAGCTTTAGACCGAATCGCGTGGACTCAACCGCAAATGCTTATTATTGATAAAGACCTTTCTTTTTTTGAAGCCAGTTTAGCTTCCCAGAAAGTTGATATAAATTTTCGTTCTTCCCGGTATTCATCCACAGCATATATTATTGCAAATCGCCGAAGAAAAAGTGTAATAAGTAACTGACATATGCATAAGAGTAGTGCATCAACGTTTCAAGGAACTGTTCTCTGCATTGTCTAAATACTACGGCCAATGAAGCGGCCAACGTAAGGGATGAGCGAAAGCGACCCCTTGGTTGGTTAGTGACTAAACGATAAATAACTGGGCATGGAGGGTCCAGAGTCCAGCAGCAACTGGCAGCATGACAATGAAGCTCGCGCATGGCTACGGTCAGGATTAACGTTTGTGCAGCTCACGAACTGAAGTTAGTTCGGGTAGAATTCAAAGGCCAACGTAGTTATTGCACATTTTCTTAAATGTCAAAATTACCACTTTAAGGGGAAGACGGAATATTTCCTTTACACTTCGCCTCTACTGCCGACGACTGCGCTAAAGGAAACAATCTCCATCGGCAAAAGTCGCTTGACCTTTGCACCGCATTTTTCGCTGCAATGCGATTCGCGAGGAGTGATCAGAGGGTATCGAGCACTTGAGGGCAAGGGTATGAAAGGGAAATGAGGATGAGAATCTATTTGCCGTTGAGTTGGTGGTAATTTCCTTAAGCAGATAAATAAGAAGTCCAGAAGTGGATGGAAGAATGGATTAGAGTTTATGTCCAGCGCGCACTACAAATTTTTTTGGCTTGATGGAAATGTAACTCCTCTGTAGTCACCAAGAAATCTCCGCAGCGAACCTCTAGTGCTTCTAATTTTGCTTGTTAACAATCTTTAAGAAAATATCATTAGGAAGGTAGCCTAAAAATGGGGAAAATTCTACATCAAGAATATTAAAACGATATTTTGTCAAAACATTTACGAAGTGTTCTAGGTGCTTGTCTGATTGACTACAACAACTGGCAGTACCGTATTTTGTAAAGTTTTAATGTAGGTTAGTTCCATGTCAATCAGGAGACAAGACGCAAGCAGGAGGGTAAATTTACGGGCCGACTTTGCTTAATACATTATGGGATATGTCGATGCTAGTGTATTCCCTCAAAAATGTTCCTGAATGTTTTAGAAGATGTGATAGCGCTGCTGTAAAACCGGCAATCAGCCTCAAGTAAGAGAACACAGCCGTACTCGCCGTCTGACCTAATATCGACACCACGGTTGTATATCTAATTAATCAGAAATACAACTGCAATGTGTGCGCTTATCGGTGGAATGGGTAATTGGCATGCCTGCATTTTGATATAAAATAGCTAAAACTAAAATATAGCTTTGAAAGTATTTTGTAATGCTTGTACCTTGACGCCCATTTTGTAAAGTGTCATTGGATGTTTGAATTCGTTTACTAAGGATGCATACGAAGAGGATTTTTGACATACGGTTATAAATGACTGAAATGGATCAAATGATGACGTCGCAAGGCGATGTCTTCTTCTTTTTATCCACATTTCTATCCTGTAAATAGAGAAACGCTCGGGAAATTAATACGACTCGGATTAGTTGATCTGCTTGTGGGCAGATGGTTAATTGTTAAATTGTAGTCGTTCATTTACTTACACACACATAAATCATGAAACCCGTCGGTCATAGGCAATGGTGGTGTTCATCGTTTTCCTAACTTATTGAAGGTTATTCAATATCTTAGTTACGTGTTCTTCTGCCGTAAACCTTATTTGCTTTATGATATGGTGATCTCACAGACCTATTAGAGCTATTGTGAAACGGATGGATAGCAAGCAGGAGCAGGATTTAAGCAAACGAATGTGGATAACTCCTCACTAGTCCGGCATGGCACGCTTAATTGTATGGACATCGTTAATTAAATCAAGCACCACATTACATTTAAAAAGATTCAACGTTCAGTGACGCAGGTGCCAGTCAAGATCGGTGGATCGTAATTAGCTAAGTACACTTTTAACTGCACCTGTGCTGACCTTGGGCCTGTGTATGAGAGTGAATGCACGTGCATACGTGTGGGCGTGAGTGATTAGAACGTGGGTTATCGCCTAATAGCAGTCTTTTAGCTAATTAGTGTCTCAACTTCATGAAATTCTCTCACCAATCCACCAACACAGACCTAAAAGTTATGTGTACTTGGGATCCTTAAAAGGTCAAAATCTATTTCTTTAGCTAGAAAATGGGTTCCAAAGCAACTTGTCAACTTGTGTAACGGAGCTAAGACTGGAACACATTAGTTGGGTCGAGGTGAACGAAGTAGGAGGCTGATTCTGCAGATGGTAAATATTTCAGCAGCCCGAGTCATTAAAGAACACCTGGATGTCCATCTTCAAAAGTACTATCTGGCGCACAAAAATCTAAGTCCAAATGCCATAGACTGCAGCCTAGTCAATAGTAGGTGGGGTTCATCCTCAAATAAAACATGAACGTGGCAGAAGCCTTGCATTCAAACATCTGTAAAGCCACAATTTAAGCAGGGTTTGTCTCAGATTAAGCGCTATTTTATGGCTAGTGCCTAAAATCCTGAAATTGCATAGGAGGCAGCTATACGGACTTCTTTCGCTAACAAAAAATAAGCCTATGATGGACGGTAATTTCTACACCGGATGAGTCTAATCTGCTCAGTACCGCTAACCAATTAGGGGCTTGTAGTAGCATGAAGGAATGCCTCATTGCTCACATGCGCTGCTGGTAAGAATGGCTTAGCCTATACACCCTTGATTGGCCTGATCGTGAGGACTCGCGTCATGTGGTGAAGCTGAAGGCTAAAAGGGGATGTGCGCTTTGCTGAATGCACCGTTATTGGCATGACTAAGTATAATGAAGCACCCATTCGAGTGATCCATTAAAGATAATGCGCAAAATGTATTTATTAATAGGAAAACTGGCAGCAGGCATATCTTCTACTAGGCTGCAGGATTTTAAGCCTTCCATGTAGACGTCGGGCCCAAATGGAATGATTTTAAATGCGGCAGTAGCGTTGATTTATATTTCCTCGGTTAAAAACGCTTTAGGTATAATCAAATTGCAAGCAGGGCTCGCTCAAGTAACAATGCCTAGTACACAGCAAGCTTTCGATTCCCTCACTGAGACCATTTTTAATCTATGAATTTCGCTGACCATGTCCTTTAGAGTTTAGCATTCACTGCAGCCATCCCATAATCATTGTCTACTCCAGTTTGTGTTACCAATGAATCAGTATGAAAATAGGGGATGAGGGGACAGATCCAAGTCTAAGCGTATTGATGGTGATGGTAATTATGCAATTTTAAGGGCTAGTAAGTCTAAAACTCTCACTGAAGTCTTGACGTCCTGCTCCAATTTCAGGAATTTTATGCTATGATTGGTTCTGTCTAAAAAGAGTCATGCGCATTGCTAATTTTGGATAGGCATATGAGAGACATTCTTCCGGCGCCATACCCCTTGGATGTCAGCAAAATCTATAGAGAATGTCAAGAGAACTGTAGCAAAAAGAGTTTTCATACAGGCGCGAGTGACTTTGGCAGGGTAGAGCGCAATCGTTAAGTGGTGCCTCGAGTGCTTTTGAGTTCCAACTATTTCACATCCTCGATAACACCCCACAAGTGGCTGCTTTAATGCTTAGGTGCCACGATTATTTATTACTCGAATTTTTCACAGCCAAGTGACTGAGCATCCCGGCATCCTGCAGGGATCAATGTCATCTGTAAGTCAGGCCTTTGCACTATCGGATTCCACGTCTTTGTGCGTTAATACACTCCATCGAACCCATGATATGTGTGCTGTTTGTTTAACTGTCACTGAATGCTGCACGGACCCCGATTCCAATGATGCATATTTGCATATAAGTCGGAATGTCCTGATTTGATTTAACGGAATTGCGAAGATGAATCTACTGTCAATAGGTTTATGTGAAAGCGTTTTGCAAAGAAGCCTTCGTTTAAGTGCACTACAGGGTGAGAACTGATTCGCTCATTACAGATTAAGGATACAACGTCATAAGCATTTCATAGTAAGCGGCCAAACTGTGCATTTGCTAAGAAAATTGGGACTGTCGCCGTTTCGATGCCATGTATTTGGCACAAATCATGTTCAGCTGTAAGTTATCAACTGTGAAGGCGTGCCCTTAAGCTTGCACCCACTTAATTTTTACGCTCCTGTGATGCTTGGCTTGTTTACTTGAATGCTAGAATACATTAGAAAGACAGCTGACATCGCGCTTAATTCAAGTGCTTAAGTCAGCACAATTTTTGATTCCTGCATTTCAAATTAAACATTAATCAAACCAAGTGGTCCGATGACTTTATCATTGAGTATTTCGGTCTGATGCACGAGGCAATACTGGTTTGGTTTCGTGGAATTCTAATTTAAGATTAAGCATATTGTTCCAGATTAATCCGGCATAGTAAAAGCAAAAGACTTATGGAACTGGCAGTAAGGACTTTGAAGCCTTTGTCTCGATACCTCTAGCCCTATCATTTGAATTGTAATGCACGCGTCCTCTGTTTTCCCACCTTTAATGAATTATGAGATTTGTGGTGACGTGAGTACGAGATGCGCAAGGCGTGATACCAAGTACAGATTTCCTCACTTAAGTCGAAGGTGCTTAGTCCCGCTTTCCAATGTTCACAGAATCCACTAACACTGTATGCCTGAGCGTGAGAGGGAGTGGCGATACGGTAGTATAACATGATGCAAAATAAATGATTATTTAGTGATGGCCAAAGCTGTGCAAAGACACAAATAACTAGCGTTGCGAAGTTGTGAAGCAGTCCATAGCGATTGCCTCGAGAACATGATTGTTAGTGTTTCATATTATGTGTGCTGCTGCTACACTTTACGGTTGTCAAGGTACCGGCGTAAGTGCGTCCCTAACTTCTTTGCAAATCAACAGCAGGCTGACTACGTTTGAGGTGGTTTCTTAATAAGTTTCTTTTGCTAACGTAAAAGAATGGATTATGATTACAGTAATCGGTACTAATAAATTTAGATTGGGAGCACTTTCCATACTTTGCGTCATCACGACTAGCCTCTCTAAGGCACATTTTGGTCCTAACACTACAGTGAAATTGACCTATTATGTTCAAACCATAAATAAGCCAGTGGATCACGACTCCTTGTCTTTTTATCCAGCTTAGATTATGCGCTAAATGCCACCTGGCTCAGTATTTTCGTTTCAGGTAATTCGAATAAGTGACCATATTTAGACGAGACCAACTGCTTTTTTTGCCAAAGCATCGGACTCCTTTTTAGTCGTTATCACTTCAACAAACGTTACCCTGTCCTCCGTTGCACTTGACTCATGATTCAATTATTCCTGTCCTTACCTCCCTTTCTCTCCTCTTTCCTTCGTTTCAAGTAAAGGTACACGACAAGGTAATTTTCGCACCACTGAACTTGCTGTCACTTCCCTTTCTCTGCAAATACGAAACAAAACAATGCCGAATTTAAAGCAGGATTTATTAAAAGGCAATCGTTTCAAAATAATCATGTATTTACACTTATAGCAATGAATAAAATACAAACATTGAGCTCAGTCATTTAGATTATGTGAACCTGTTCACGAGGGAAAGTCGTGGCACAGAAAGCAGTTAAGGCAAAGCGGGTCAGTTACGCTACTTTTAAATTGTCTAGGCATGAAGTTAGTGGCGAAGATGTACAAGTTTTATGGATGGCCAGCACCGTTTCTTTCCAGTTTTAAAATCATAGATACATTTATAATAAATTGAAAGACGACGCGGCTTAGCTGACACGAGGATATCTGAGCTCTCATCATCCCCGTTGGTTTCACTGCTCGCTTTGCTCTCGCCTATTATCCCGACCACTTCTCTGTCCCCTAGAAGGTTAGACACGTAGGTTAGGTACATCTTCAGCCTTGACTTTGCCCCACTAATCGCTTCAATGGAGGTAAATGCGGGATGTGTGGCGAAAGTGAGGAGAAATAAAAAGGAGGTTAGGGCCGGTAGTGGTCTCATGCCGCGGGATTACACACGTGATGCTGATTACGTCAGGTATGCTTTGTGTACGCAAGACAGGACTATTTACGGGTGTCTCGAAAGGATTGTTTATCCTTCAGTTCTCCTGTTTACGCTGTTCAATGTGGATTCCCAGGATCAGTACATCCTCCTACAGCTTGGCTAACCCTGCGATTGAAAAGTAATACAATGCAAGGCAAACTAGGTCAGACTGCTTAGAACAGACCTAGATGTCTTTTGCTTCCTATTCCGCACTAATATTGTCAAACAAATCGCATTTCAAGAATTGAAGCGATGCATTCCGAGCAATTGCTATTGTTCTTTCTACGCATGATGTGCACAAGACACAATCACGCCTTAACTTAGGCCTCTTGACTTCGGCGGTAGCGTGTTCTAACGAACATTCAAGTGTCTCCATAAGTTGTGCTTGCAGCTTCATGCTTCGTAAAGCAAAACGAATGGGGACCTTTAATTAATCTCGCGGTCACAATGACAATGTTTGTTTTAAAGCATGGTTAATTTAATCTGCTTATGCATTTGATACACATTTAACAGATTCTTGGATAGTGAAATCATATGTGTTAAAGCCGCGCATAAAAATGTGGATCATTCAATGCCACCTTGGACTCGAGTAGTGTCCCTCATAAAATTTTAAGATTTCAAAAGTAATTTTACAAGCCTTATTTACCACCCTTTGTCACCTACTAGACTTTGTTTTGACGGAAGTTAACCTCAAGTTGCTTCACCATTTAAATCATGCCATTTGTGTGCCAACTCCTGTGCCTCACTTGCTGTATCGAAGAAAATTTGATTGTGGTTCCCCTTCTTCCATTAATTTATTTTCTTTGAAAGTCCGTCTCCCATTTAACGCTCTTGGTCGTGCCAACTAGACTGATCCTTTTTAAGTGACATTTATTGACTGAAATCGTTGTTGCATCCGCTTGTCCATAGTTGATGTTACGGTTGCAAGCTTTAGCACCTCAACTACGTATGCCTTTATAGCAAAAAGCATCAAAGGAAAAAGTGAAATGATGATGATTTTAGTGAGATTAACCAAAATCAGAAAAAAGGCAAGAAATTCGCCTTCGTATCATGGCGTTTGCCGTGATTCGACTACATTTATCTGCATTCCAAAATGCGTTTGCAGCATATTTTAACGACGATGGCTTGTCATCGTCAGAGGGAAACAAGAAATGCAACTATTGTTGAGCAAAATTTTATTAAATTTAATCTGAAAGTGTTCGCGTGAGTGATGTAGTGCGAAGGTGCAAGTGCCGACAACAGTTGGAATAAAGTTTCTCGCCTGTCCACCCATAAAACAGTTTTTCTTAAATTAATCTTTGGAATCTTTCTCGATCTCAGATCAAAGCAAAACAGGTCGGATCAAGACCAATTAGGTAATACCAAAGGAGATCGCCTAAAAATTTTATTGTAAGTGGCCCGATTTTAATGAATTTATCTGCCCTGGAATACGTGGAGACAATTTTTTCCGGCAAGGGAACCTAAAACAGTCAAATTACAACTCCGTGATACTTTTACACCGTTGGGATCCAGCGTTGATCAGAAGTGTTTTTTCTCTTCATTTTATTATTTTATAATGATATTTTAGGGTTAGTTGATATTTGTGGACTCTCTTTTGATAAAAAAATCAGAAAATGGCGCTGCTATGATGACGCGGCCTTCTTAATCGGTTTTGACGAGAAATGGAATTCTACAGCTTGTTGTCTTCCATAATTGTTAACTGACGCTCTTAAGTTAGTGCCAACACCTCCAGTCTTCAAAGCGTTTTCCTTTCGATGGAAGCACATTAGCTGTAAATTCATCGCACAGCCTACTTGTTAATTTGCAACGCGCAAGTTTAATCGAAAAGACGCACAAGTTAGGTTTCTGCAGGCATAATCCAACTTTTAGTGCCAACGCACAAAATAACGGAATAAAACCTGGCTTTTGAATTTCTAATAAAAGATGCCACATGAGCTCAATAACAGCAAGAACGCGCATGTTCATCGTACTTTTATGTCATTGAAATTGACATCGTTAGTCTCCTTGCTTTTAAGGCACTAACTCAATGAGTAAAATATCTTCAAAAAAATAGTTTTATGTAGTCGATGCCTTAGAAACATTCTTTTTTTCTTGCTGGCCTTAACTGGCTCTATCAAAAGGCAAATTAGGCAGTAAATGGGAGCTGATTTTACTATTAGCATCATTTTTTTGGTGTATAAGAGACAATTAGTTTTCCTGAAGTTACCAAACAATACGAATTCGATGCGAATGGTAGCGGATTTTGATGATAGTGTAAAATATGCATTACTATTCTATCGTATAAATTATCCCCAAAAATCAAACTCCTCATGTTTCTTTGCAATTATGAAAAGTAGAACCTCAGTGAGAGGTTATGGCAAATGCATCGCGTTATTAAATGGGAAATACATTAAAGTAAATGGGAGCGGCCCACTTTGGCCAACCACGCTAAGGGTTGACAGGGGATATTCGGTTGATAAATTTATGGGCAACTTAGCATTGTACCGATTAGACACTCGTTAGAAAGTCTATCAAAATCACATTTTGGATTTGTGCGACATCAGCAACCAATCCGCTAACACTGGAAAGTTCTGGATTCTAAAACATTTACCATGCGCATAGGGCATTCAGAGAAAATGCCTCTTTTACTGCATGCCAAAACATAGTTGTAAGGCCTTGTATTGGAGCTTACGAATTCATTCATGCTCAAGTCAAGCACTAATTCAGGAAATGCTAGTTGGAACTTTGGGACGGCATATGGTGCATTATCTAGTGTTCTTGATTCCACAATCATTTTATCTTTCATTTGCAACGCATTTCTATTGTGGTTGCGCTTTAAGATTAGCATAGGATTCAAGCGAAAGGAAGAAATTGAAATCTCATCACATTTGACATTTATTTAACTTTGCGTTTGCGTAAAGGTCTAACGGAAAGATTGAGTAGTGAAAACCTGTGTTTGCTAAAGCTGTATATTATGCCTATGTTTATGATGAGGGGTCACATGTGCAGACTTCAAACCTTTTCTACGCGCAAGTACCTGCAGACATGAAATGGGTTCACAAATTGATACGACTCGCGGCCAAACTAAAATACTTAGGCGCTTGCCTGTTTTTTTTTTGTTAAACTTCTAATCAGAGGTCATGGAGTTACATTTTTGATATTAGTGATGACAATTCGCTGACAAAGCAATCATAAACAAATTCAATTAAATAAAATCACTACAACCATCTCATCAGTATTCCAGAAAGTAACCTCAACTAGGCATTTATCTACTTAAAATTAACAAGAAACTTGCTTGCAGGGAACAGACAGTAGTCTTTTACTTTAATCATTATCATGATGTCTAACACAAAAAATTGTCCGATTATTTGATAAAACTCGCTAGTGGAACTACCAGTCGCCATGCAGGTGGGCACATTGAGCTAAGTTATTTAAGCATTGAAAGTAAATGGTAACTCGCAAAACACTACCAAAATCAGCAATATTGATTGATTGGGTACCTTTTGCTATTGCTGCCAAATCTCCTTCAATGTCCAGTTGGACATGGCTACTCGCAATCCTATGGCGCCTTAAATGGTTTTCTTGGCCGAATACACCGTCAATACTCATGGATGTCAGCACTGAGCCTAAAAAGACGCAAAATTCAATTGAGTTTCAAACAATCAACGCCTTGCTCACCTTTTATTTGCAAAATGGTTAGCGGCCTTTCACCTTTCTCAAAAAATACCAGGGAAGCAGGCAAGTGCTTGTTTAAAATGAAATGCTATAAACGGATACTTGCGCGTTGGATGCAAGCCCTAGAAAAAACTGTTGAAGTCCACCGCTTTGATATAAATGCCATGAAAGCTAAACTAAATTTCCGCAATAAATTTAGCTCATAAACGTACCCGATTTCTTAATAAAAAAATAATCCGAATTACTTCAATTAATATAAACATAACCTTACCCCATGAAAGCTTTTGTCCTTCTTAGTTCTGATTTGATTAAGAGCAGTGGCTCATTTAAGAACAAGCTATTACTCTTGGGTTTTGATGGCTAGCAAGCATTTATTTGCTTTTATTAAGCAAATAACATTATGATAAAGCATATGTATCCAAGTTAGCTTAGGAATAAGTCTTGTGGCTAAGCTTTCGTTTATCTGGGAATGTCTGCAACTCAAGAAACATGGCTGCTTTGATTTTGTAGGACAATCCCTAATAAGCTAATGCTTACTAGTTCGATTGGCTCACATAAAACTTTCATGTACGTTAAGCGCACAATTAACAAACTAACGTCTCCAGCCAGTTAAGTGTTATAGGCAAAGGAGATCGCCATCGCTGACAATTCTCCTCGACTTCGTTTACCTTGCTCCCAGACTCCTTAAATATAGGCTTGCGCTTAGACCCAATTTCTTGCAGCTGTGACAAAAATGAACCAGCAGCAAGTACGAACTTATGCCAACGATTTTGTTTCAGCTTATTATTTTCTTATAGCAAGCCATCATTTTTATCTCTCGTTTTAATATTTAGGCGACATTGCCGCAGATATCCTTTGTGGATAACTAAGAATTTAGTAGTACACAACAGATAGTAAAAGCAATTGAGTTTGAAAATCTTGCGCATAGAGGATGAGAATTGCGTACCGAAAAAAAAGCTGGAGAACAGCAAAAATCTGTTTAACGAATTGCTACCGGTTGTCATTGAAAGCCACCCCCACATAACATGATCGCTGTGCCTGTTCTCGAATCCATACCAACAGCTTGATCTTTTAATATGGATTCGCAACATTTTCAAATGCTTACACATGCATTCCAATTATGATGCACCTACGATTACCACGAAACTCAGTGAAGATACTCACTCAGCATAGAACCTCTTTACTCGATGGGCAAATACCGATTTGCATGCCCTTCGTCATCGAGGTTTTTGGCCTCATGCATTAATACCAGGGGGAGGAATGCGTAACGTGGCGTAAATGTGCTTCTTGGTAGAATGATCTGGAAATCGGGCTATGCAAAAGCGCAGAAATGTCGACTTATTTACTCATGACTGATAATAATTTTGCGCCTGTAGGAAGCTTAGACCTTAAATGAAATGCGCCATATGAGTTAGGATTCCCTCACTACGGTCTCGGCTGCCCTTAGCATTAACAGTTTTATCGAGAAATGATATAAAATGCCCACTTTGGTGGATGAGTTTGCGGTCGATCAGAGTGCTGCATAGCTAGCTTACGTATGCGCATTCACATAAGGCACGTGGTAACCTTTAGAGGAACTATTTAAGAACTTCTACTTGTATATTTAAAGCACCCTTCGTTATGCTTCATGATAGTTTCCTTACTTCGGTGCCCAAAAGTATTAATGAGTTTCGTTGCCTCATAAATCGCCCAAGTTTCTTCCCTGTTAACTCATTTTCATAACAAGAATACTTCACATTTAGAAACAAACGTGATTAATTCAAAATTACCTCTCAAAATTTAAAACGCTGCTGCTTCAAAACTGTAACGTCGAAGATAATCGTGGTTTAATCGTGATGAAGGTGCAGTAGGCCAAATCCATATGGCAAATGATTTCTACACCCCATGAGGCCAAGATTTTTGCATAGTCTGTATCCATCTTTTGCGTATCAGACACGTTGGAGTAAATGGAGATAGTACAAAAGCGTCGTTGTCCATTATGGAACGCTAAAATAGCACACCTCGTGACGTGAATTACTTGAAATAGTATACATTGTGAGAGATTGTGGTCAAGGACTGATTTAATAGCTGTCTTTAAATCCTTTTCAATGGGATTCATGATGTACATGGACTTTGATAAAGTTGGCTTTTATTGGACAATCGCACACATCGTTGGAACTGGCAAAATATTGACGCCACTTATGCTTTACTAAATTTGCTACATGTGATGCCAGTCGTATAGTTGACTTTTTACCCTAGTTAGGTTTTCGTAATGCTTCTGCCGGTAGAGTGTTGCAAAGCAACCTAATTGCATTTATATGGCACAATAATCTGCTGGAGAACCAAGGGATTCCAAATACCTTTGTTGTTTGACATCAGTCACTCCTGACATTATCATCGTGCCGCGAATTAAAGGAAACAAGGACCCATGTGGGTGGTTAACAGTCCAAAATATCCAAACCCAACATAAACAGAGCAATGCAATTTAAATAAAAATGCTAAATCTCATAATGGATACGGCAGCTGAATCAACGGAGATAAAGCTAGCTTAAAAAATAAAAGAGCTGCGTTTCAAGGGCAGACAAACGAGAGTCAGTGCCATGTGAGGAGTGTCAGAAGCCAAGCGCTTATGAGAACTAATTTAACCAGAAGTCGGGGCGATTAATTGATATGACGGTGCTATCGGCTATTGGCCATGCAAACTTTGCATTAGCCAATTCGTGCGCGATTAAGTGCATAAAATCTGTGTAAGACATAAGTCTTGATGTCATGAATCAACATGGGTGAGTGCAGATACACAACACAAAGAGGACACCCATCCGAACATTGAGAAATGATACCTAATGGAAAGTTGAATTGGATTGCTTTGCAAATAGCACACAGGCTACTTACCTTTAAGTGCACCGACTATCTTATAAAGTCGACAAGGATTAGGAAAGTTGTGATGCAATATCAATTCTCAGTCTGGTTTACAGCAGCAGAGAAGTCAAAAAAGCTTTGGCAACTTGTACCTAATCATAATTTAATGAAATCAGCCTCTCTTTGCAACTCGATGGTAAAGTCTGTGGCACATTAATGCCTGATGGTCCTCGTAGCACATCACGCTATATTGCTCATCGTAAGAATTTAGTAGACACTAAAATTTTCCCCATAGACTGATGTGATGGTTTTACACGAAGACTTAATTCCGTGGATGATTTTACCAAGCATACTTGGTGCTCTGCTTCGACAGTTAAATAAATGCAAAGTAACTCCAAACTCTACGATCAGACTATACCAGCGCTTTTTAGATGAAGTATCTTAAGTAGTACTTGTGATTCAGTGTCTCTATAGATTCAGCAAAGTCGCATTCCTCACTTCAACAAAACATTTCATGATGAGCGCGATTTGACAAGATCACGGCTGCCTGAAGCTACCCTCCTGCATCCATAGTGAAGGTTGGAGTATGAACGATACGCGTAAACAAGATACATGCCAGCAGGCCGAAACGCAGCTGGCCACTTGTTGGTCACTAAGACTTCGGGATAATATTGATGAAGCATGAAGAGTTCTACGCTGCCGTGTCAAAAACACATTTTATCTGCCATAGACATCAAAATAATGTTGTTTGAGGACCCTCATCCACTTAAATAACCTCTCTTGAAATATTACTAACCCCGTATTAATTAAGCAGAGTAGCAAGGATTTGTGCATTAATGAGCTTGGCTTAAGTAATATTTGCACTGCTGGGGGATGAGTAGGATAACATTAAGGACTTGGACTCCTTTTTGTAGGAGATGTCAGACCCTCGCAGTAAATAAGGCTACATTAATTTTACTCACATTGTAATTGAGGCGAAAATGGAGGGAATAAAGCAAACATTAAGCAGGGCAATATTAAGTCTAAGAGGTCACTTCGATGTTAGGCAGACAGGAATCAAGAGCGAGCGGCGCTGATCTTACTTCATAGCAACCTGCAATGGAAGGTGATTTGTTCGGTAATAATGAAGGTATGATATTACACACTGATGACTGAGCTAAGCGATAAATTAAGCATGGACTATGGACATGTAAGCAAAAATGATCAGTGGAGTCGTGGAATCTACCTGATATCCACTGCTAGTAGCATGGCCTCCATCCGACTCTACTAAAAAACCATGCTTGTGAGGATAAGGCGTGATAAATGTGCACTACGTAACTCAAGATCTCAACGCATGCATATAAGGAAATGCAATGAATACAATCCGATAAGAACTTACCATTCGGCCCTGTTCTAAGTAAAGTGTCGTAAGTAAGAACAGCGCTGCCATTTCCCACGGCTACTGTCTCCATTGAGTATAGTGCATTGGGATGCAGTTGATTAATAATGAGCTGTTCCCTGTCTACTTTTGCCAACGTGAACTTCAATTTATCCAGAACTTAAACTTGAGTGTAAATTACTTCGACATATTCTACGCCGCGGTCAATCAAATTCTGTGCATTCCAAGTCAGCAAAAACGCATTGTATTTCACTTGGATCCAATGAAACACTTGCTTGACGGAATTTGTGCCTTCCGTTACGTCTTCTAAAATCCAACATCATACGGTGAGCATGTTTAAGGCTTCCCGTTTTAATTAGCTTGGGTTTGTAAAGCACTAGCCTTTAACGGCAGGACATTTATGCTCGTGTTTGCCATGACGTTGGTGTATCTGCCTTCAAAATGCGTGAATGTGGATGTATGAACTGCCAAGTGCTGGGGTTAGAGAGGATTATTATCTAGTGGTCGTCATCTCATTATGCACTAAAAGGTCGAACAAGGGAAACATAGGTGAGAATGCCGCTGCCATGGCAAAAACGGCATATTCATGCATGCAGGTGCAAAAATAGAAATGTGTGCAAAATAATAGTTGAGATTTTGACTAGGAATATGGCTGAAATTGATGTTTTACCGCTACAGCTCTGCTTTTTAGTGCGAGGGAGGAGGAGTGAATGAAACAGTTAGTAATCCGAATTCGAATGGGAATGGCAGATGCAATCGGCAAGCATTTCCTTCTCACATCCAACACCAATTTCCACACTAATGATTATCATTGGCATTAGCGACTTTTGCGTTTAGATCCACGTTTGGTGCCTGCGTTACAGTCATAGCGAAAGATTACAGTTTGAACCGGCTGTTCTAAGTGCGTATCCCTTTCATTTTCCTCAATCCGTGCAAACTTTGATTCATGTGCTCGCATATTCACAATAAAATGTCATTGGCACAATACCAGTTTGCGTCAAATGCTACTGCATATGTGCTGAGCAAAAGGATATGTTAGATGGCAGCGTACCATCAGCTCCTCCCAATTCTGCAGTGAATACCGAGACCGCCAACAATAGGAGACAGAATCGAGTCATCATCTTCAATATTGTAATTGTTTTCAGGCACAAATCATGGTGTATTTATAAGAGTGCTCCACATTCAATCCAGCCTATGAGCTGCCTTAACCATGATCTACAAATCCAATTCGCCTGCAACGATTGCGCGCATGGCGTGACGAGATGCGTGGGTACTCACACATCCATCTATCACGCTTCTTATCAATAGGGCGCACAAAGACGCGGTCTAAGTGCGTAATAATAATATCATCCCATGCACACTGCTCATCGATATTGGCACAACTCAAAGGTGTTCGCAAAATAAATGCTACTACATTCATAGCTTTATCACTACGTCTTGTCAAACACTTTGTCATCAGCAGCCACCACAATTTTGCGTTCCATTTAAATTAGCGTTTGGCTTGTACTAGGGTAAAAGTGATTAATCTATACAAAATCAGTCGCCTGCTTTCAGTCCATCTATTTGCCGTTAACCCTGCCGTTTAGAATACCTTAGGCATTTTTCATACTCACGTAGGTTGTACTAGTTCTAACCTCTCGGTAGCAAAACGGGATTAAAAGGATATTTGCATTGACGCGCTGAGGCATTATTGATGCGCCATTGAAGGAAATTCGAAGCAGTGGATAATATGTGAATAAATGATTGTCAGCGAGAATTCAATTGCATTCTACATGGACATCGCTGTCAGAAGAGGCGAGAGTGTTGATTAGCATCAATGAACATTACTTTGCCTTAAAATCGAGGATGAGATAGACTGCAACACTGCCTAGGTTGTTTTCCCACAGCAGTAATATCAACCTTGCTATTGGAAGTGCTGATCTATGAGAGGCAGTGGTGTCACATTTGAGTCAAGAAAGCGCAAAGTAGGTAGGCCAGTTGTTTTGCCGTGGAGTGGAGTCTGATCGGGCCGAAAAGCACAAGGTGCTTGCATAAGCGCATAGCTCTGGCCGTCGGGAGTAATTCCTCGTGACATGTTCTGCTGCAAGTCCAAAACAAGTAGTGGCTAAATTGCGCAGACCATGTCAGCTCCATGAGTCGAGCATTGAACCTCACAGAGCACAGTCATGTAATATATTTTACCTGAGAATCCGGACAGACTTTTGCTTTCACATACAATGCCACAGTCTGGTAAAGCAATGCACTGAGATAGTAGCTTGGCTAAAATAATAGGTTGGCGAGATTGGGCCGCCAAAATGAGCCTAATGAGTGTTGTAGGAAATTAAAAGGGGGTAGACGTTTTATCGGCAAAGTATTCTCCTCAGTAGCAGCAAGTTGACTGTTGTGGCTGAATAATTTTGCCTAAGATAGCAGTGAATCACATGCCAGAAAGGAGGTCAAATTGAGTCACTCACACTGGCTGCAACGTGACAGAAGCGCTGCGGGTTCATCATTACGACCACAGCCCTAGTGATATGCAATGTTAAATGCCTTACTGCAAGGCCTTAATCAATGGATCGTAACATTCACAATCGGCGCCGATGCTCTCATATATGAGCATGAATGTGCTTAAAGAATAAGGCGTTGAGCTGGAATGCACCTCCGGGTCGACGAAACCGAAAGGAAAAGGACTCTTTCTGCTGCCCTACTCTACAGTTGAAAGCTTTCGTTCATCATCCTCTAGATTTGCTGATTTGAAACCTCTTCAATCGGTACGTTCGAAGCCTCCTTGCGAAGCCTACACACGACACCAGAACTTTCAAATGCCTTTATCTATTGACGTGCCAACTAGCTTTGGTGACAGCTCCGTTATCATTCTTCGAGCCAATGCAGCAGAGAAGCGGTGTTCATATTTTGTAAAGTTGTACTTTACGCAGATTATAGACTGACCACAGCCTATTAAGTGAAAGAATTTAGTGATGGCTGGGTAATCTGGCTCACCCACCTTAGCATGGGCAGCATAAGCTACTTTGTAAGAACGGCTAGGCGATTCCGCACAGGATAGAACTCGCTAGCGTTTTTCTACCCAAATTTCGTTTTTCCCGGCTTCGTATCATGCACATAGCAAATTGTGCGATGCCTATTTGGTCCTAATCATTCGTACCCAAAATCGGCCTTTCTTAAATAAATTTTGGCTCAACTGTTGCATTCGCAAAATTAATTATGGCAAGACTGAACATCGTTTTCAGCTGCATGCAATTTACATTTACGCAACAACAACAAATTTGCTGTTCCCAGTTACTTTGTTTTTTTTTAAAATTAGTGCCACTCAGTGCCGATATTACTGGGCTATTTATGAGCCGTTTGTCTAAATGACAAAGAGTCTCAGATGCAGGCCAAAAAGTCCTAGCAGCTTGATAAGAGTGAGATTGATTACAGCGATCGACATGCGTAAACAGACTCCATAAGTGGGGAGTGTTAAGGTGATTGAGATCCAAACAAATGCAACGTTATTTACAGGCAGAGGCATCCACTAGCGGGAATAAACTTACCTGCTGCAAAACCCTCTCCGTCTTTGAGTTTAACAGGCCTCTCCTCTCCAAAGATCTGCGTACTAAATGCCAAAACGTTTGATCATCTACGACAAACGGCTATGTAGTGATGTACACTTAAAAGAAAAATCTTTTTTTCTTCTGGCAATCAGCCTTCGCTTAGGTCGCGTACAACTCTTATACTCTGCTTTGAAATATGTCGCAGTGCCAATGAAAGTAAAAAGAGAAAGACCATAACCAACGCTAAATGCTGTTACCATTTATTCAGGCTTCGATATATATATATATATATATATATAATGACTGTAAATTTTTAGGCTATCTTAAAGTAGCGAATTCTGTGCCAGGAATGGTGGCGCATCCAATAAGATTGTCGAAACTAGAAACCACTGATACGAATGCTTAATCATCTATCAAAAATAGTCACCAATTTTATTAACTTTATATGCTTGTAAAACAATAATTGTCTTATACTAATTATTATTTCCTAAAACCCTGAAATTGATTAAATTGTGCTTCTTCCCTGTCCCCCCATGCAGTATGTTGAGCTGCGAATTGTACGAATACAGTTTTGTTTCCCAAAGTTCCCTAATGTGAGCTGCAGTCGTTCTTTGTTAAATTTGGCATTCAAAACCAAGAAAAAAGAGGACAGCAGAATTCCATCTAGTCGTTTATAACTTGAGGAGTACTTGGAAAAGTGTCAGTTTTTACCTCTACTGTAACAAAACACGACAAACAGCATTAATTCCATGCCAACAGCAGTTGAGAGCCTGTGCGTGCCATGCATTTGTAGGCGCTGGCTTGAATTATCTTAAAATGTCATTTAGCCTGAATATTGAGATGGAGGGCAGGAGGATGCGGTCACGGAAAGCGTTGCAATAAAAGGAGAGGCTTTATCGATCGTCTGCTCCTTGCACCATTTAAGTATATGGTCAGAAGAGTGAAGGTGTCAAAAGGCTGTGGGATAGACGGTAATAAATTTGATCACAAAACGGCAGCGCAGTACATGAGGGAGGAAGGCATCATAAGCTGCAGTCATGTTGCGTTGGTGTTGGGTATTATGGTCCCTTTGTTTATGCACCGGTCTCCTTACGTCTTCCTTATGCACTGCTGCGAGTCACCTCAGTTCACCTCATGAATCGAGAACTTCCGCAAGATATCGACTCTGTAACAAGGTGTTAAAGCCCAATTTTTGTCATTTCTGGTACTAAGTGAACAATAGAGTGCAGCTATATACAACAACTATCACTGTAGGCCCCTTATGCACGGGTCAGACCTAATCTGCCTACCCTACTTGAAGTGCGTGCTTTGCTAATTTACGAGAGAACTGCCCCACGCACGTGGCAAAGAATAGCATCAGCCATGACCTGCTGCCACCATATCCTGCCATTAGTTGTCACCCGCACTGATTTTCTGTTCTCGCTGATTGCATCATATGTTATCACCCTGAAGGCTAGTCTTCGGACAAAGAGGGGTGAGACACGACGAGCCTACATCAGCGGTACCCACTGGATGCAAAAGTTACTATTAAGTCACATGGCACCTCAGTCTCAACAAAAGTTAAATTTTCTTTTTCATTCCTGTATCTTAAGCACTCCATTTATTATGCCGGATTAAAGCCGAGTATTGTAACAACGCCTTACGCGGCCGTGCTGATACACAAGACAGGTATTTTTATCCTACTTTCCAGATTTGCTTTAATGGATAAATTGAATGATGTAATGCGTATGTTTTTACGTTCCCCTTAAGATTCATGACTAAATTTCTATAAAGGTTGCATACATTTCCCCGCTTTATTAATGTGCTTTCCCTATTTCGTACAAATTTAGGCCACGATTGCTATTTGCACGCAAATACCTTTACAAACTTTGCTTACTTGATTACAAATTTTTAGCGATAAGCACTCAGTGACTGCGAACCTTGTGACGAAACAAGCGATCGCTCACCTGAGAAAGAAGTGAGTTCTAAAATGCTAAATGGTTATCACTAAGTCCTTCCAGTAATTTTACAAAAACGTATGACCTAATTCAATTTGTCTACTCCTCTTGAAACGGATAAACGTCGAACCCATTACTTCCGGCTGCCACAGTTTATCATATTCAGGGCGCTGAAGAGTGGCAAATGGGTTTACGGTTGGCAGCATAGATAGTGGACAAAAAGGCAAAATCTTGACTTGCACATGAAATTCACACTTCTTTGACAACCAAAACTCTTATGATATATTAAACTGACCCATTGCAGAAAATTTTGGCATTCTCGATGGGTTACGAACAAAGAGCTCACGTTCTACTGAATGCACGTAGAACAATATGCGAATACCTCAGCCCTTTTGGCATAGCAAGCATTTGCGTTGCACTGCCGGAGTGGAAATCGGTTATCCTTTTGGAAAATCAACATTTATACATGAGCAAGTGGAATTAGATTAGCAAACATGTCCCCGCAGCTCTGTTGTCGCATTCGCAGTCACCATCCCTCTTGAGGATTAACGAATGCATAGAACAACATTTTGAACAAGTGAAATTCCATCTTCGGTTTCCATCCCTTCCTGTCCCCACGAATGCCTTTAAAAGGGAAGACTGCGTTTTAATAGAGTCCGCAATGAACACCAAAGTGCTGGCTCCTCCAGGCTTGACTCATTCGATGCTTGTGGAATTATCAATGAGAATAGTTAATTCCACTCGAAACACTGTGATAGCTGTTAGTGTAATGCGCCTCTTCAAAGTCATATTTTGTGTTACCTGAAAAGTACAGGCTCATTTTGCGCCTCCTTAAGGGCAGCGAATTTGAACGGCGTCAAGAAGGAAGATTAAGGCTAGCTGATTATGATTGCGCTTTCTATGTTATTAAACTTTCATCGCTCCTGCAGCATTGTCTGAATGTTAGGGCTGAATTGCACGACATAATGTCAAACCTCTCTTTTCTGATCAGGCATTTGGAATTATCATAATTGAAGACGAAGAACGCAAGAAGATTAGTGGGATGAAGTTCTTCTTAGACTGTGCCAATAAACTTGGCTTCATGGGTAACTCACCTCTGATGTCTGCACCAATGAACTGGCAAATGTGGTGCATTCGGGAGGATGTTACTCGGATCGCTAATTGCAGAGAATTATTTAAATGGGCATGTCAAGATGTCATTTGGAGGCGCATGTAAACACCTCTATTTCAATTAGCTGCGATGCCCCATGCAGTGCTCGAATCCCCCGATTGGTTCTTATAACTACTTCATAATTAAACTGAATCAATCACAATCAATCAAGTGATAAATCTACCATGTCTAGATCAGAATAACTTTTGCAGAAGTCTAAGCAGTAGGCATAATCCTCTCGATGGGCTTAATTCTTTTCAGTGACTTTATTAAACACAAATTCCTAAAGAAGCCTTCTTTGGCAGTAAATAGGGCGATGCTAAATGGTTATTGAGGTATTTACCCCGAATTTTATCGTCGGTAGAGCAGGATTTGATTGTAGATAGCAGAATCACAAGTAATTCTGAGTAGCAGCTTACATAACCAAACGAGACCAATGTTTTGAGCTAGCAAAAGATCCCATTGAAAGCTCACGGAAGGGAGCGTTCTACTTGAACTAGTTTAATGCACGACTGTCTCACTGAAACTCGTCAATGTATAGGAACATGCTTAAGACGGTTCTAAGAGAGGAGCCTGCAGCTTGAATCTGATTCCTATGCCGAGGGGCTTGCCGTCTATTTCTAACTTTATGCGTGCATAATCACCTGATGTGGGTTGCTTGAGCTTTTGCAGCTTTTGTTTGGTATGGCGCGAAGGGCAGATAAATGTAGACTCTGCCTTATCTGCTTCAGCGACTTCATCTACTTTATCGTCTGGACTGAACCTATTCATTTTATTGCCTTCCGATTTATACACTTCTCGAAGCTTACTACCTTCTGATGGCTGCCCCAAGTAAATGTGGCAATAATGTCCAGTGTCTCTAGTTTATCGTCACATCAGTTACGTCCCTCTTCTCTGCTGCAATCTCAATAGTTGATAACTTTATTTGTACGGCAGGCACCTTACCAGCTGGAAAATGGCTAAATTGAGCTCATCCGGCGGTAAATATTCTTTGTTTACGCAGTTATTATTTGATATAGCCTAATTAAAAATTTAGAAAAACTGACTGCATTAATGTCCCCTGTATTATCCAAAGGATTCCAACGCTCAGTTTTATTGGTAATGGTGACTTGGGCCATGCTGCGTTTTACAATTTCATAATCGGCAATGACATGCCATCTTTTCAACTCCACCTCTACTCTCTACACTGCATCCACTCCAAGACATCGCAACGTTTTGTATTTTTACCTTAATTTTTTTAACATTTTTATAGAACCCTACCCTTGCGTGTAATAGTGATCGAAAAAAACAACAGAAGCAACGATTGCTGCATTTCTGCCAAATGTCAAGATAAGTCTACACACGTAGGCAGTAAGTTGAGACATATCATTGGAGAACTCTAGAAAGCAAGCAGATATCTTTCGCATTCTTCACTTTGTCGTCGGAGGCCTTTTGTCAAAATTAGTGCGCAATAGATATCGTGATGCGACGAGCTCAGTTAATACTGCCACGTCGTGGCAGTAGCAAACATTCCCATTAGCACATGGAAACACTCATGAAGGATGTCAGCCTCAAAGGATTAATAAAGTGTGGTGATACACCGTCTAATGTGGAATTTGGTTTTTTCACCTCTCAAGACCTCAATGCCTTGCACCTTTCACAACTATGAACAAAGTTATTTTCCTGCTCTTAATCAAAAGCTGAGGAGAGCATGTGAATTCGAATTATGACTGTTAATATTTGAATAGTTGACTACGCGGTGTTTAAGGATATAAGCTTTTACATGCCACTTGAAAACAATTTCGGGATAGCCTTTTGCTATTTGCAAATGGATGTCAAAAAGCCAACAAATGTAAAAATCGTAAAAATTAAAGGCATTTTGCCACCACGTTTTCCTCCTTTACTGCTTCATCCAAACCTCTTCCTCACCAACCTCATTTACATGCGTCGCTGCTAAAATATTGTCGCAACTAGTGTATTTTACTTATAAAGGTAAACTATGAAGTGCGACTTCGAGTGTGCCACTTGATAGAAACTTAGATTCCTTTTACAAAGCCCATTCTTACGAAACAAATGCAGAGCTACTCTTCTCCACAGGTGGTGTGAGAATGATCACATTTGCAACCACTGGTTGAGTTAACATCTCTCCCATCACCCAGCTAATTGCGAAGTCAACTCAATGGGTCTCAAGCGCCATAAAGCAGCCACCACTGACCATAAATCAATTTCACAACTTAGCACTTCAGAATGGCAGAAGGAGAGCAAAGAAACCATTTTCTTCGTTCTTTCGGCACATTTTTAATGCGTCTACTAAGATATAAATAAAGCCCAAACTGATGAAGAGAATTAGCACAGTTTACAGCTGTTGCCGATGTTAGGACAAGCCAAATGCAGAACTCTATGTTTGAAGAGAAGAATAGCAGGCTCTATGCAGCTATCCTTTTTAATGCTCTATTTATGCAATCGCCAGAAGCTTGTGTCATGGGTAAACGGTAAGCAAAATTTAAGCTTTTGTTAAATGGTAAACCAAGACAACAGCATGAGGAAGGGAAAACTTAGCAAAATAGGCAGAAGCAAAATTAGAGGAAGATATCGCTTCCCACGATGTTAGTACGCCACTCGCTGATATTGCACCTGATGCAAAACACCATGCACCAAGCACCTCAGTTCCCATATAGTTTACTCATTTTGGCGAATATATATATGACTATTGTCTGATTCGATGAGCTTGTCGCAGAACCCTCAGAATGCATTAGTGACATTAAAAAGTGGGGGAAATTGCGTGGTCTATGTGTTTTTTTTGCCTTATGCTCGAATTTATTTGCAAGGGCAATTTTTTTCAAAATCCGAAACAGTCCAGATCCGTAATGTGTACTGTTTGTGTTTCACTCCATTTGCAAACCTGAATTCATTTCTCGGTCATGCTGTCAGAGCACATATTTGTGAGTTTACATCTGCTTGCATTCGATCGAATGCAGTGTAGCTCTGCTCTACAGCCATGGCTTTGGCATCCCTCGCAAACCCCTACATTTATGCCTCTATTTGCTACGCCGCAATTGAAAGAAACGCGAACACAGAAATGCGTCTTTATTGCATGGAATGCTTTACGTGGGAGAAAATGAATTATCATACGCGTACACGTTATCTCTGCAGGCATTACATCATCCACTGAGTGCAGCTTTAAACGACTGTCCATTTATTGATTTATTCTTCTTTTTCCTTGCAGACCCTTAATGCAAATTACTTGAATAAAATGTACCTACATGCTGTCACGCTAGCAAAATATGCAAATCTCTAGCAGACTTCATGCTAACTCTATATCTTTTCATCGTGGTCGACAGCAGTGTAAGAAAAGAGCATTCATTGTGCGATAGCTAATAGTTTATTGCTTTAAGGAACTCACATGGGCACTGATGGTGGACGGGTCATATTGTGTTAAAAATTGATCAGGCCTTTCCTGGTTGAAATGGCAGGATAAGCATCGAATCCAATTGTTTTACATTCGATTACGCCATATGCCTAGATCTTCACAGACCAAATGAACTGCTTAATCATCTGCAATTGCGGCGAATATGTTTACTGTTTTCTGTGTTTTCGTGACCTCCTAGGAGATGCCTTAATTCCCATTTTAAAGGATTCCAATTGACATTAAGCTTTTAAAACATACATGTACTCAATACGAAGCAAGTTTCCGCACTAATTTTTTGGGTTTTATCCTGGTTATTGCTATTGGTGTATGTTTCCATTTTGACCTAGAAAAAAAACACGCAAAATAGTAGAACATGACCAGCTTGTAAAACACAGAGGCAGTTGCGAAATCTGACTAGATACATTATGCAAGGAGAGCGACCTAGGATTTATTTTCAATGCTACTAAGGGAATCCAAACTAGCTGCACGCCTAACAAGTGAACGAATGCTGGTTTCATGGCACGGAACTTTTCTGGAACTCAAGGTTTCAATTTTTGATGTAATAAGTTGTTGTCAAATTTTTGTATAAAACTCTATTTGCAAGATTTAATTTAAAAGGACCAAAGTAAAAGTGCTTTGCGGCAATGACTAATGTGTCTATGAGAAGCCCATCGGATAACTAAATGCAATGCCTTAAGTTACAATCCACCCTTCATTGCTCAATGGAACTTCACTATAATTTCAGAATACTTAGATGCAAACATTGATGCGGTTGAATATTTCTGACATTTACATTGTATCTGTCCAAAGATTCAGTCGTAAGGCGAAGTGAGGAATGAGCAGTGAATAATGTGTTTGACATCCTGCCTTTTATGACTCTGGCGTGATGCGGCGACGTATGCTTAGATTCCTGCTTGACAATAATGAGTGCGTACTGGTCATAATTAGGGCTTTTCCCACCATGTAGTTTTGCCAAAGGTCTTTGCGGAAATTAAGGTAAATGAATATAACAAGAGGATCTGTTAAGACCTAAACTATCCCAATCCTTTCTAAGCAACTGATAATTACCTATTCTGTTGAAGAATGAGGCCTTCTTAAACCTGCTGCACCCCTGAGTTCTTTAATATCATAACTGATTTTATCTGATCTGCTTCTACGTCTCAAGGTCACCTCATGAAATGGCACTATTCCAGCTCTTACACATGCTCAAGGAACAATTTTGCAATGCACTACTGTGATAGGTCGCGGTATATCGATGTTCTATGAAAAGCAGTCGTGTGATTTAAAGAGTACAACATCCAAGGAGCACAAAAGAGCTGACTAGTCTCTGCGATTCACGACAGGCTTCGAGTTGAGATATTTATTTAGTTGGGTGATCAACACATTAGAGATAAATGCCAGAACGCTTCGCCTTTGTATACTAATAAATAATAAATTTTACAGCTTAAATCTTAACTGTCTTCATCACAGGGTGAATACCAAAGCGCAAAAGACGCACCACAGAATGAGGATAGAGCTTTTTTGGCCCCAAAAATTAAAACTAAGCGTGTCGTTGTCATTCGGCATTACATACTTAATATGAGATATGTTAAATCGTTAATTCTCAATAATATAGAAGCATCCACTCAACCTTTAGACTTTCGGCAAGCGAAAAAAGAAAATTTGCACAAATTAAAGCATGTAAGAGGCGGCAAACTAGATCGAGCATCATTCTAATAAAAGCTCTGTTTTCAGCAAGTGCAAGTTGTTCGCCTTCAAACAGCCTGTTCTCTACTGGAAGGGAGTTCGGAGGAAGAGTTTCATAGACCTGCATTAATTTGTAATGACGATATAGCGGAATATTAAAAATTGCCGATGATGTGCGCAGTTTTGTTTGATTAGAAAATTTTCAAAAGTGCCGCTACTGAGTAGGTAGATATGTCATGACATCGCTCCAATTTCCCGTCAAATTCGAACTATGATTGGCTTATTCCCAAATGATAAAAATTTGTGGCAAAGATGGCTATGTATGATAGACGAGTTTTTCTAAATTCCTGTACCTGAGCGATAAATGGCACCAGCTCTTCTTTCCAATGATCACAGTTTCAAGCGAACATTAAGTGTAGACAAATTGAATGCTAGGGAATAAAAGGAACACCGATGTTCACTGAGTTCGTCTCCTCCAGACAAACCATCGCCTTCACCCGTATTTACCTTTACGATTCTTGCTTGCTTCTTTGGGACGAGATTCATTTTCCAATTTTCACTAAATTTCTGGCAAACGGAGCGGTTTGCTTAATTTTGCATGCTCTTAAGAAAATAAATCTGACACCTGACACTGATCTCAACTTGAAATTGTGGGCAAATTAGTTCCTGTAGCTTGTTCAGTCTTGCTTAATTTCGACTACCTTGCTTATTTTTTTTAGGAATGTGTACCATCGCTTCATGTACGAGCCACTAAATAGACGGGGTAAAAATATTCTGACTTACCCACATTTAAGCCTCAAAGCTACTCTCCGTCAAAAGTACGGTATTTTCATACGTGGATCCTTTTGTTTACCCCAATAAGTGACGCAAATCAAAGGTTGCGATTATTACCTCAAATGGAAAAAAGACATTATTGGATGTGGCAGTATTTTCGCCCATTCATGTAATGGAGCATTCAGTTGGGGACTCTCAGATAACTTCCAATTTGTTAATGCACCCCGTACATCCAAGGAGGGAACCCCAAAGAGAAGACTCGCGTAGGTTGGAGTACAGGTGTCTAATCATTTATTAATTAGATGCAAGTGATAATCAGGAATAAAGACATTTGTAGCGCGTTCAAGGTGAGAGAGGTGTGGAGGAGGGCTTGTGCACTGTCGACTAGCATTTCGATAACCCCCAGTTATAATTTCTCGAACCAGAGAGACACGAAATATTTGGGGTTTATCTTCACATAGCGCGTACTCTTTTTTTCTTCACCATCATCGTCTCAAGTCCTCGTTCATTACAGATTATTTCACCTAAAGAGGAACATAGGTGCGTTTTAGGTTGGCTATTTGTTAAGTCGTACCCCTCTAGATTTGCTACCTCGCCTACCATTTTTGAGGTCTTTTTCATTTGATATTTTGGCCTGGAAGGTGTGCTTATTCAAAATAAATAAGTCCTCTAACCGCAATCCTGATGAAGTACAAAAACTACCAAGGCTAAAAATTAATGTTGTACTTCTGATATTTTGTCTACACCATGCATTTTAAATTTCCATCGCATAATAAAATACAGGCTACATTGGGAGAAATCAAAAAGAGGCGCATAAACAAATCGATGAACTATGCTTTTGTCATTTCACCTGCTTAAGTAATCTTAATTGTTTCCAAAGTAGAGCATTTTATGGTGTACATCTGGGTTATGAGAAGTTGATAAATCGCAGTCCATTTTAAGTGGATCTGCAATCCATTTTACAGCAACCATTGGGGTTTGGATGTTTAATGATGACCTGCCAATGAAGAGGTGTTTGCTACTTTCGACAATGCCATCATTTACTTCATGTCTCCTAGACAGCCCTAATGGATAGATATTTCTGACATTGTCAGTCGGCTATTATTCAAAAGCCTTGCGCAGAATTAAAATACTTTGTTCACATTAATCATTGTAATGCACATTAAGCGTCCAAAATGCGTATGAATTTCGTTTATCTCTATTCAATGAATAACTACGAAATCAGAGGTTCAGATAGCCGAAAACTACACTCACATGCATAGACACTAGCCTCTTTACTAATGTGGACTTCTTTTGTGTTTACAACTGTTTCCAACCTATCGGGACCCCTAGCATCTCAGAATGTAGGATTAACATGAGAAACACAGGTGAAGCTATTTTGGTCAAAGAACCAGACTTCACCCCACTTTACTGGCGCCGAGGCCCCACTCAACACTTATTGAGCAGCTTCAGGGCAAAGCACAGCTGAAGAAATTATTAACCCGTCATGCGTCAACATCTAACCACAATACTAGTTTGCTCGACCACAGGTGCACTGCGAGTAAAAGGCTCATGCGCACCCTTTTTGGCAATGGGACACTTATGACGTCCTATTACTAGCAAGTTCTTTTAATAATATGGCGTCGTGACAAATCTTAGGCAAGTGCGATATGATTGGTAAAATGCGCTTATTTAAGTGCGAGTCAACTGGGTTATGTCAAGAGACGAGAACGGGATTCGAGAACTGATGGGTCTCCTTGCACTTCACGCCTCACGCCTGCGTCGTAAGAGCTGCTGCGCATTTCCGATCACTTAATTAGTGATTTGCGAGGAGAAACCACTAACATATAAGAAATTTTTGTTCTAGCACAGAGGTCTATTCGCAAGCTTATCCTATCCGTGATCCTCTGTTGCCATTGCTGCAAGCAATATATCCCACACAAAGCAAGATACCAGGCTATTCTGTTCAAAATGAGCAAATAATGAGGTCTAAGGCCGCATTCTAAGCAGAACACGCTTAATGAGGACGAAGCAGGTCAAAAACAAAACCAGACGGAATTTGGCTTAGATGATGTAAAGTTTTCCAAAGTAAAGCCATCCTTAAAGCATATTAGGCAAACTAAGCAAATTAATTTTGAGTAGATTTTGGCTATGAAGATCACTGTACGCACCACTAGGAAGCAGGTTGATGCATAAAATTTTCTGGTGATGCACACGTTTCTTGAGAAGTTCTTTTTGTTGGTTGTCAAGCCTGCCTACAACTGGGATTACAGCGCGGTGCGCACACAGATCACATGACTAATATGCATGCCCTACGTGTTAGCAGATGGCGCATGAGTCCACGTTAGCTTACTTACAGGTTCACCTGACATTCTCCATGTTTCTACACTTTCCTCCGTACTTCGCGTCTGCATTATATGCCTAACTCTATTTCCTGAAATTAACTGAATGCAGAATTATTTGCTAAAGTGAGTCTTGAGATCATCACCAAATAACAAGAGCCGTGTGCCTCAACTGATGGATCTTGGTGATTATCATATCAGCAAGAGCTGAGGTATGCTTTCTTAAAGTTGATAAATTTATATCAAGTCTTTTAAAAAAGTAATACCTATCGGTTCTCAGGCTGATAAGGAGGAAGATGCTCCAACCCAAGTACGAGTGTGGGGGATGGCCAGATAATCAAATAACAGTAGACAATTTGTTGCTGCTAGCCGCTGAATCTCGCTAGTGCAATAAACAGTAAATTAGGTGCGAATGGTCACAGACTGAAGTGAAAGCATAATACTTTTGGGCTTTAGAGAAACATTTGTAGGATTGGAGACAACGCTAGTATTAAAATGTAGTATTGAATCACTACACTATTACGATTAATGCATCACCCTGTCAATTTTTTGCAGTTTAATGTTGCAGTGAAAATATTCGCAAGGTTGGACTCCCTTGAGACTCGATCAATGAGAATTCAACCCAAATACTAAGCTTTGTATTCGTTGTTAGAGAATTGTATAGTGCGGTTGGTCTCTTAATTGCTAAGCAAAGACAGAAGATTAATGGGGTTTGCGGTGACTAAATAGCAGTTTTGACAAAAAAACATTTGAACTGTAGCATTAATCGTAGATGAAATGGTTGATAGCTTGCGCAGGTTAGGGCGTGGACGCAACTTAGGGTGCAGTGGCCAAAGTTTTGGGGCAGGCCTGCTACTCATGATAACTAGGGAAGTTATGAAACAAATTCCTTCGTCCTGATGGTTGTTGGGATTCGATGGACCTGTCTTTTATTTCCTTTGCAGAAGCCCGGGCTGAAGGGGATATTGTGGATCCTCTGGTGGCAACTAGCTCTCTTTTCTTTCCCACCGTGGTCATTAAAAGATTTGGAACGGATCCTTTTTCCTTGGCGATCGTTGACACTCCATCCCCTTCTTTCCATAGCGGCGCATTTTTCCATAATATCATTTTACCATCTATAAGTCAATCAAATGCTAATAGTACTTGAATAGGTAAGTTAGACAGTCGCACTAGTCATAATTGTCTTATGGCCTGTTTTAGATACGATGGGAGGGGGTACGATTCGAGTCTACGAATTATTTTGTAGCGTCAAGAGGCCCTTTTGACAAAGTCTAGTCAACTGCATGCAATTGTGCAGCATTCGGCGAAATAATTAGAAGCACTCACCTCTTCTCAAATATGGCGTGGTTATGTTTACTATTCTAATGACATCACGAACGTATCTATGCTTCCACAATTGTCCCTTTACGTGAGTGCTCTAACAGACAGAAATGGTTTGCCCCGGTGTTAAATTTGTAAAGACGTGGACTAGAACTAGAGAAAGATAAATCTTATCCTGCTGTCCATTGTCGAGATTCCGGTTGACAATACAGCAAATAATATGGCCGTAGGGTTCAGGAGGTGGAGCCCATCTCAGCCGCACCGAGGCAGAGTTGGTTGCCCTTAGCTTTACCTTCCGCGGAACGTTAGAATCTATGCAAAGGAGAACGTTGATTTGACACTATTGTCAGGATGTCGATGCAATTTTATTAGTCTCCGTGTGCTCTTACTTGTCCGTAATTAAATGCTGGTGAATGTAAAGTGGTCAAGCGCCAAGTCGAGGAACAAATAAGTGGGGTTAATGCTAAAAGAATAGCCCCAAACATTTCGCTTTTAGTGCTGATGTGTCAGGCAGCATGCCTTAAGTACCAGGCAGTATAACTCGGCGCTAGTGAACGAAGACAAGATCTCTCCATGGCCTTTTGTACCCTAAACTTTTCGAAATTAAGGCGCGTCATATTTTATTACGACCTCAAATTTATCGAAAATACATCCAATAACTCGATATTGTACAGCTTAATAGGCAAGCTACAAAAACCGGGAAAAAGCTGCCTTTGTGCCTGTTTTGCATACCTGTGGTACGATATGAGGCATTTTGCAAAGATAATTATTATAAAATTGTGCAGTTCGTCGTTAACGTTCCTATTTTAGCATCGGCCTCCACCTGATGCACGAAGAAGGCATCTGCGTCTGTGGTTTAGGGGTCAACAAAATATTTATTATTACTCTCAATGAAGACTTTCAGTGTTTTCAATCAGCTAGACATGTGTTTTTTTCACAACACAGCCCAATTACAGATTACAATGCATCCTTTTGTGTTGACGTCACTAAATGCATTAATTTCGACTTTATGTCGCAGGAAGTTAAACTTTAGTGATAATGCTTTCGGGTCCCTTTGACCAAGCCCATTTTTAACACAAGTTCCACACTTCCTGATATGCCTAGGCAGAACCCTGCTTACCAAAAGTAAATGTTGATTTGAAGGCATCTCGTTGTGTGTTAGCCAATGGAAAACGAGCTCACGTTGGCTCAGTCACAAGTGCACCCGATGACCTCTATGGTTTCACAAAAAATAGGCTTTATTTCTCCTCTTCGCGGAACTTCTTAAAACCACGGTTTAGTTCAAATTGGTTGCAGAACTAGGAACTGGAATTAACCCGATGTTTGCCATCAAATTGGGCTAAGTGGAATCTGATTGCTTATTTGTGTGCCTTGTTCGGTTTACATATTGTATTGGTCATCGGCGCACTCATTAATTAAACAAATTCTAGAATGTCTCTGATAGAATTTCGGCAATTTAAAATGTAGCGAAACCTCGGTTAATACTTTAACAATGAGCTGTTAATTCCGCTTATTCTTATCGCCACTGAAGCACTAAGAGACTCTACAAAAATGCATTATATGCAACTGATACGTCTCCACAGGGTGCGAAGAACAGGCTAGGTGATGCGGCATAGGTGCCATAAAGCCCAGGATCCAAAAAATCCAACGTCTTTACTTTAATGTAAGGTGTAGTAAGAGAAGCACCAGAATTCGTTACTTGCACATAAACAGGTATTTCGGATAAATGAAAGTTTGCTGGCAGTTGGATGAATGGCTTGCACTTTGCTTCTCTGCACAATTTTATTTCACCCGTGATCTGCCATCCAGGCGCTCTGGTGTTTACGCTTTTTTTCAAATACATTGCCACTTCTATGTAACAAGAGGGATTCGATTTTCTTTAACTGCTTCAATTCGACTATGAATTCGTAACGCATTGTTTTCCAAATGTTTAGGACATTACTCTACTTTCAGCGTGATTGTTTGGTGCAACCTCGTTGAGGGCTCAGTAAACTAGGATTTAGCATTTTGAATATTGTCGATTTTCGGTGGTTAAACGGTCTACATTTGGTTTAAAAGAAAATTTGGACGGAGACTATATACTATCCTATCCTATTCTGAAGGGGTAATGCTGTAAATCCTTTTATTAGGAACAAAGAATCACACCATCAAAAATGTCTAAGAGGCCGTGAATATAGCCTTTGCGTTTATGGCCGCACTTGTTGGGTTTCTCATTGCATCGCCATTCAGTGGGTGCCATGAAAACCATATTGTTCTAGGGTAACCTGTTTCCTCTCTTTAGTTTGGTACATGATGGCTTTATAGTGTGAGGCTTTTTTTGATACAGTGGCAATTATATGATTAATGGAGTATTACGGACACCCACACAAGGGCTCAAAGTTGTAACTCCTGTTTATTTTCTCTTGTCCTCAGTGTGCTCGCCTTATCCATTTCTTTTCTCCGGACGTAGGCGGCTTTTGATCAGCCTGTGCGCGGCACAAATCAAGACATTTGTATTTCAGTGAATTGACACTTGAAATCCCGTGAACCACATTGCAACTTCTGTTATGCACCACAAAAAGGATATCCCATGTTACAACACTTGAGTGGAAATAAAGTGGTCGCATAGCTCCTATAGGCAGATGCCTGTCACCATAACCATTCATCATCGACGGTGGCTCAGTAAACTATTTTAAATCAAGCACAATGCACCACCACTCCATTGAAAGGCATTAAAGTTGTGTGCATTTTGATTGTTGCATGTATTAGGGACAGGGAGCCTAACAGATAGGATCTATTCGAAGCGAGATTACCTGCATGCTTTGCATTTGTACTGCATACACAAGCAGGAAGAGACTTTTTGACGATTACGGCGAAATGGTGCCAATTTTTCCAGCCATCTCTACAAGTTTTAAGCCGTAACGGCTTTCCGGTTTGCAATAGCTGCAAAGGAAATCATCTAACTATTGCTTCCGAACTCAAAGTTAAATAAAGCACCTAAATATGTTCAGCAGGAAAAGAGATTGAAACAAGTCGAATGCCAAAGTTGAAGCATTAATAGTGTTTAGTTGAAAATTTGAGAAAAGACGCTAAGGCTGCTGCACCGATATGTATGCGTTTCCACTTACATTCACAGCTGGTGCAGTTTGGGACCCCATCAGTTCAGATAATAAAGCCGTACTTCTAGTAGAATCTAGTGACTACACCGCGATAAATTAACGATTGTAATAAAAATACTTCATGGTAGGTGATGCAAGGTGCCGATGCATACTGTATAAATTAAGTTTAAAATATGTAGGGAATGAAAGTTCTAAATGATCTGAGAGGCAAAAAACGCTAAATGAGTGCCACTGCGCCTTTAATTGGTATTAAAGTAGGCCTTTAGAAGCGAAAAGGTTTAATGATTGAGAAGAAATTTGGATCCCGCCACTTACACTGCAGTCACATGATGGAGATCGATGCTGCCACCACGAAGGCTGCGCTCTCGCCACTTCCACTGCAGTCACATGATGGGGATCGATGCCCTCCTTATAACACGTCACCTTCTTTGGATTCATCGGACGTTTATTTGATTGAGTTGCTTCTTGTCCAATTTGTAGCCACCGTAGCTTTTACATTTAGCGTGTATATATATATTCCACTTTAGAAGCCTTATCTTAACGGGATAGGCCATTTAATTTGTTTAATTTACGGCTCGATGCATCATTTGTTATCTATTCGTTGGCACGGCAGGCATTGTGGATCTATTAAATTCGCCAAGGCTCTGCGGGGATTCTGCGAAACATTCTATTTCACTTGACTTATTCATCGTCAAATTTAAATGGTCTGCAACAATTAACGCTTGATGGGGCGCAAGCAATACTAAGACGTTGATTAGGTCTTTCTTGCTGAGCAACGGGGTACCACGAGGTAAATTGTGCATTCGCGGCATTCAAATCCTTTTAGGTTCTCTATAAATTATTTCTATGAGTGTAATCTATGCCTCTTTTAGGAAACCATCTTATAGGTATCCATTCCAAGTAAATGGGTGCAGGCTCCGTCACTGCTAGACCAATTTAATGTGGTCGTATAGTGAAAGGCACATTCCTACAATCCGCAATAGAGTGTCCTTTATCGCCATCGTTTTTGCACCAGGGTTCAGCTTATTAAAAACTGCGCTAAATTTGTGGACTTTGTCGTACATAGGTGACAACAAAACAGTCGATAAGTGTCCGTTTGATTGTTTTATTAACGAGTGGCTTCAAAACATTCTTATACAAGCAGGAAGTGTTTTTGGAAGGAGCAAATGGCATAGACACTTGCCCAGCCAAGCCCATTGGCTGATGTGCTTAAGCGAGGCAGTGGAGAAACGCGGTGTTGAATGGATCCACTTCCAACATGGAATACTCAGGACAAGATTTACCAAATCCAGTTTAGGTGGTAAACAGCAATATTATCCTGTAAATTACTTTGTGCCTGTAATGCTTGGGAAGTGTGCCATCACTGATAACGTGGAAGTCGGGTAAATAAAATGTGGTGCGAAAAATAATGACTAAGCATGCAATTAAGGCGAGATAAAAAGCAAAATTTACGAAAATCAAAGAAGAGTTGCTGGAACCTGCCATTATTGAGACGTGCTTAAAGGGGTTTGTGCGACAAAGATGCCGAGGTTTAAATAATTCTTGCCTCTGTGGAAAGAACTAAAATGATCCCACCTTGGCGTAAAATCATTGATTCTTTGTGCGTTCTCCTGTCCAAACGCAGAAAAACGGCTGTTGGTTTGTCCCAAATTTCGGAACGTGTGGTAGTTTGCATAACAATGCCAATGACGAATGAGGTCACTCCAAATAGTACACGATTTTAGAATGGCGAAAGGTCCAGTGGCCGAGACAGCTGCAAATTGGATGCACTTCCACTTTAACTGCAATCTCGCTAACGACAGCCATTCGTTATGCCTTAGGTTATCAACTGATCAGACATGGCTGGTCGATGGGGTACTCATGAGGCAAAATGGTGCGAATTGTCCCAGATAACCGCAAACACATTCTAACCTACGCTATGTTGTGAGTACTGACTCATACACGGATGACCCCATGGGATCATGGCCTCATTTGCTCGAACCAAAGGTTTTGCACGTAGTCTCTGACACATTGACTTCCGGCTCCATCGAAATTACACTAGAAGATTTGTTAAATAAGTGATATAGCACATCTGAACATACTCCAGTCATTGGCTTTGTCCTGGATTTTTTTTAAATTGCGAAATTTTGCTCTTGAGAGTGTTTGATAGGGCTTTTCTCCTCTCTTCCAATTTTCCCTTCACAAAACTGCTTGAATGCCTGTGGCCCTAAGTACTATGCACTTCTTCTAAAAAGATTATCTCAGTTTGTGGCGCCGATCGAATTCACCACTTCTGCTTGCATTAATTACACGGACTTCACTTTTTATCCGGAACATTTACCATTACTCACGGACCCCAATTGTCAGACCTCTTTATAGATAACAACATATGCAATCCCTAAAAACGACAATGCGCGCCCTATAGGCGAGGCTCTTTAGTGGATCGACATTTGTTGGATCGCAGTATTAGTGACCAAATTAAAACTAGTCTGCCCCAGTCCCAACATATCTCTCGTTATATTGACCTTTGGTTTCGACAGCGATTATGCTTGTTGAACGCGGAAAGCAGCTAAGTCAATCATCCTAGCAGCAGCGATTGTGTTTATTGCTGCCCTAAACTACCAAAAAGGCACTCTGATTGTAACGGGTGATTGGGAACCAATCGGTGTGGCTACAAAACAGACATATGGGCTGACTGATCTTCCCTTAATGTCTCGCAAGTAGTCAGCAAGACTGAAGCAGGACATGGAACCAGCCTCGAAGAAGTTCCATCTGGAGTAGTGGTGGGTGGTTCATTTGCCAGAGTAGAATCGCGAAAATTTCTATCCAATCTTCTGCCATATGAAAAACGGGACCCGCACTCGGGCCTACCGACCGTATTTCGGGCAGCGTACAATGTGTGATATACACATTTTGACAGTCCAAGAGGCAAGTTTTTATTCATTTGCTATCAAGCTCTCAAATTTATTAGAAGAGTTGGCAATTGTTCCGCAATTTGATTATTATTCTTAAATTTACTATTATCAACCCCTATCTTCTTATTTTGTGATTTGTTTTTTTTGCAGGAGGCTATTTTCTGCACCCACAGTCACCGTTAAGGGCTTAAAGGTTAATAAGAGGTGCACTTTGCTCTTAACCTTGATACCGAAAGGTTGGCTTATGCACAGAATCGAGTTCACCCATTGGATAACCGGACTGACCCTCAGCTATCTACATCCATTAAGTCAATGCAGATTAACGAGTGTTGAAAGCTCGCCTTTGTAAGCAGATGCTCAAATCTCCGTCTTAAAAATATAATCCTAATGGACGCCCTTTTGTTTCTTTCAGCTTCTCAAATCGATGTCCTAAGCAGCCCATGAAAAAGGTTCGAACTTGGTGGTATTGGTGTAGGTATAAGTCGGTTAAGGCTATTAGCAATGCCAGCACTGCTATCAAGAAGAATCAGACGGTTGATTTTAACGTTAGTGCACGTTCTGCCCCACGTCTAGGTGAGAAACCGGACCTTAGCTTAAATTCGTTATTGCAAATTGCACTCTAAATTCAGCTAGGTCTTTGCTTTAATATTTGCTTGCAGCATGCAGGTCTCTCCTCCACGCTACCTCGCGATGCGCCAATTGGCACCTGAAGGGGAATTTGTGCATCCATCAAATGCAAAATGATAACAAAGGGATTCGCAGCAAACCTTGAGTATGTAATTCATAACCATAACTGTCTATCGCCACAAACACGTTTCTGACGCAACGTCCAATGGGCGACTTTACAATGAAGCACTTAGACGTCGATGGCGCTTATTAAAGGCCATTTTAGCCTTTCACCTTTTTAGCTTTTTAGGCTCTGTGTGTGTATGGGAAGGAATGTGCAGATTTTTGTGTTTCTCAATCAATCGTATGTATGTCTTATTCATTTCTGAATAAACCAATCTTAATTATTTTTGTTTAATGCATAATTAGATAGGCAGATGAACGGATATTTGGGCAGAAAAGCATGAGGAGTGGTGGGAGAAAGAAGCTTGAAATGCTGTACTGCTTAAGGAAACTATGCAGTTCCTTCAAGTAAAAGTGCTCTCGAACACACCTTAAACCAGCCACTGGTGACGCGATTGCAGCTGAAATTTGACTTAGCAAAAGTGGTGGATCGCGATTTTATCACGTGCTCTTCATATCATGCCCATTAAAATCAGAGCTCAATAGCCGATGCTGCATTTGGAACTGCTGCTTCACACCACTAGGCGAAGCTCAGAATTCAAGATGAGTGTATGATTAAATAAGATCGGACTTGCAAAGCTTAGGAAATGTCTGTCAGTGATGCTGCAAAGAGAAATTCATCAGGTCAAAAGAATTTTCTCTAGGGTGACAATCCTTACTAAAATCATTGCAGCTTTTAAAGTTCCCTTTCTTGCGGTATCCTAATGGGCACCAGTGGGCAGCCCTTCGACATCAAAGGAAACAGCGTTAGATTTCATTAAGACCAGCGCTTATAAAAGGCACCTTCATGTCAATAAAATAAAAGTGACTTGCAGGAGATTGAAACGGTATTTGGCTAAAACTGCAACGAGCACCCCCCACATTAAGTAACTTGCCTCGTGAGTGGAACACTTAAAAATCAGACATCTTTAACCAATGTAGCAGGTGACCGCTGTAGAACATGGGCAGGCACGGGGTAGGCTGTGCTGGAGATATGGCTATTAGAAAGGAAGATGTCATTCCCCAAGTCCTAGCCACGTACCTTAAACACCTAAGCAGGCAAGCGTTTAATGTAAAAAAAGTCACTTGCATAATTGGCGTCGCGACAATGGTAATGCTTAATAGGTAGCTACCCATCTATTACAAGAAGTGAAAGCGTTCATGCACTCTACTGTGTTCTTTATCAATGGTGTGCTGCATTTCACCCCGACCATCCAAATAGCTAAGTGCACGTACGTGGCAACTGCCCATGCAGCATGGGACTACCAGTTCAATTCTTCGCTTTGTTGAATTACTTTAGCCAAACATTAGAGCAGAGCACTAAACAAGTGCAGTTCATATTATTCTATAGACCCAATTCAAGTAAGTATACTAGCGGCGAAATTGCAAGGCGATTTTTGGGTAGCCCGTTCATCCACCTACGCACCCATTTACCAATTACCTATTAATTAAGCAAGTAGCCTTTATATGAACTCCTCAATCGCCAATCATTTTGTTTTTCATTCCTACTCTGATGCAACTACTGGGTTTACCGACCTCCTCACAGCTCTTTGAGCGACCGCCACTTATACGCAAGCCTGAGGTTTTAACACATCTCATCCCGCTCCAACTTGAATTTTTAGATCTCCGATATATGGCATATCTGTCTAAACATAATCTGCCTTTTAAGTCCATTTGCGCATTGCAATTGAAAATTGTGAATAAGGTTCAAGCACATAATTTGGGCTCTACTTCTTATAGACTTATAGTTGCTAGACTTCATCACTTTGTTATGCAGCAGTAATCTTGATGCCACCTACAAGAACCAGGTCGACATCGACACATCCGCTATTGGTTCAGCAACAAAATCGTTAATGAAGTCATTTAGCAGCACGACTTTAGAATCCGTTTTATCAAATTTTCATCCTATCTATGAGAGTAGTGAAACCCACACACATTTTAAGTCACGTTTAATGCAGTTCACACAAAAAAACACCTCCGAAAATCCATATGTTTTCATGGTAACACAGTCGAATAGGCGAGACCATAACAATGGTCCAGTGGTCTACGTGGGCCCTTCCTCCTTAAAGGTTTCAAAATGGGCACATCAAGGCTGAGAAATATCAAATCATGAGAATGTGTTTCAAATAAAAATAGAACCTAATTTAATAATGGTATGCCCAACTTCATCAAAAAAGGCAAGTTAATAAAGGAACGCCTTAAGATCCATGGCTTTTAGGCATTTACAGGTGCTAAGCAGTTTACCAAACACGACTTCGAAATACAGGAACGTATACTTTGACGTAGAGAATAGTCCTATCTCCAACATCGAATCTGAATTTGACAAGCATTGGCACTGTTGGCTTAATTACCAGTACAACGTTTGAACCAACGGCTTTTATCAAATTAAACTTCTTAGTAAAATGCTTTAAAATCATATCTTAGACATCGTGGTAGCTTGCTTATGCTTAGGCATATAAGATTTCATGGGTTGACTAGTTTATGGGCTGATGCAAACTATATGCTGTCAATGTCAGGCGCAGTTGCGATGATCGATTGGAGAAGTAGTGGACCCATTCCTGTGAGGATACACTTAATTTGTGGCAAAGCGACAGTCACTAACCATTGCGTATATGGGTCCATATTAGAGGCAAAACTATCAATCCCTAACACTGGTATCATAGATATTAAAGGCTAATTCAATTTTAAAATGCCAAGAAGCATTGATTAAAGAACAACCAGGGGTATATTCTGTACTGAAGTAGGAGAACTTGACACTGAAGATTGTGATTGCATTAGCCGATCGTAGCTTGGCATACCATATATCAACATGAGGTCATAGCCATAGTCAGGGATGCGATTAATGCAGGTTGATGCAGGTTGCCACAATTGCCAACGTGGTGGCATAAGCCATCGTGGCAGACAACTTGGCAGTTCTAACCAACGATGCAACCATTACCCTGGAATGGTTTATTAAAACATTCGCTAGCTTGACACTGCGCAAGGTCATAAAAGCCCCTGCACTTTTCGTCCTTACATCTGTTTTAGCAGCCGCAGCTTGCACCAAAATAAAGTGGCATGAATCGCTATTTTTAGCTGTGACAGCTTTCAATGAGTTAGGTGAACACAGACATTCTTGATTTTCAAAGCGAACACATAAAATTTTATTAAAAACAAAACTAGCACAACAGTAAAAAGATGGAAGCAAAAGGCAGGAGAGGTAAAGACTCCAAAGCGGATGACCCGGTGCCATGTACGAAGAGTAAGTTAAGAGTAGGGGGCGTAAATACGTAACACAAAGCCAATGGTGAATCCACAAACTTGCTTTACTAATACTGTTATAGATTTCGAAAGTGTTTTATGGACTAATGAGCAAGTGAAGTGGCTTATTGCGAAAATCGTGGTGCTTAGTTCAAATGACTTCGTCCATCGGCGTTTGATAATTAAGAAAAACGCGTCATTGCTCATTGTACACAAATCTGTTGTTGTATTTTTCCTTAACCTCTTTGTCGGAAATATTGTCTTCTGTGAGATGTTCTCCGCGCTGATTGCTATGTAATGTGCATCCCTTTAGACATCTGGAACAACTGCCTCCACAGATATGCAGTTTTTCCCATAATAATTATGCTGTGGGTATTCTGCATTATTCAGCCAAACAAAATGGCATGCTCAGGGAAAATTGGGGCCCTTGTAACCTTTTTAATTACAAAACATGCATTGCAGCCAAAATAAATCCATTTATGGCTGCTGTGACCCAATTCGTGCATTATTTAATCTAAATACAATCAATGCAGCGCCAATGAGTGTCTCATATGCATTTTACCATCGAACCACTCTTGGATGAGACTGCACAAGATATCTGTAGCACCATTGATTCAATCGTTCGCACAACTACTCGAAAGCAATAACCTAATAGGTGCGCAAGCGTATCTGCACAGCCATGCATTGACGAATGGCGTAAGGTATGAAGGGAGTTCACAACCGCTGCCATGCGCATTGGTGCTTTCGCGGCATGGAGAACGATATCGGAATTCATGACCCCTATTTGGATATTGCAGTAGCAGACTTTGAAAAGGGCCAGCAAAAGGATGAAGCCTTGTCTATTATAGTCTGTCCTTCCAGGTATGAAAAATGCTTAAACTATGTTCATCAGGCATTTATAACTGTTAGAAGAACTGCTGGATACATCACATCAGCACTACATGTGCCAAGCATCTTGCTAAGAGAAATTGCTGCTTCCTAAATAAGCACATCACGGACCTGCATTTCTACCAGTTCTTTTATGCGCAAATGTTCTCATCCCTTTTCTTTCGTCTGCGCTGTTCTACGGATATTCCCTCCAGACCCTTAATAACATATCAGAATATAGGTCCATCCTACAGAATTACGTTCTTTTAGACGAAAATTTAAGTAAAAATCTTGCTAAATTGTTAATCCTTGTTTTCTCTTTTTCATTAAAAGTGATATCCGTTCTCAAATTTTTTCATTACTTTTAAATTTTAGCGCTAAAATGCAGACCGGAATGACACACAGGCATGCGGTCTTTCATTTTTGTTCTTCTCAAGTGACACGGGTATGCTAAACTTTTCACTGTGGTTAGCTTTAAGCAATTACCTCACATTTAGTCGGTTAAATTTATCTAAGCTAAAATAAACCCACTGATTACGCTTTAACCCTTACAAGATAGGTCAGTCTTCTGAGAGAAAACGTCCCGCTTATACTTAATGACCTAGAAACCTTTGGCCATTCCAAACCGAGAAAAGGCAATCTGTATGCACTTCACAAGTGCTGATTTTCTCCTGGAAGGCTAAATTTACTCGGTATGAAAACGCAAAGCCACCAATAGTATTTTTTTCTCAATTGAGTGAACCAATAATTATTTGCCGGTAAATACGTCCTTGGTATCGGCAACTTGCTGAGGAGAGCGGTACCAAAGAGCGCTCAGATTTCGATATCCAAGTACCAAGTAGTATGATGTTCCATCGTATAATTCGGAGTATTCAATGCAAAACCTAGTAAAGGGAATGCGGCAAATTATTTTACAGTAGTCACCCGCTGGTAATGAGTCAGCCATGGGAATGAAGTTGTTAACTACGATCCTGCAACGCCACTAGGAAAACAAATGGAATACCTCATGGATGTAGAGATGATAAGGGATGCTTAGCGACACAAGAATTCCATCGCCACCGGGGCTTTGAAGAGGAAATTTGCAGTTATCAGCAAAGAATGAGGCACTTGATTCTGAATACTGCAGTAATGAGCCTGATCAAAAAATGAAACAAGACCGAAATCGCAGTGCAGTCAGGAATCCACAAACGCGAATCGCCAACACATGCACTCAAAAATGAGATATCTGGCAGAAACAGTTGAAACAAATCGCAAGATCATCTGAACCTAACAACTCTAGACAAATTTTACAAGTGTAAGTAATCGTGTTAAAAGAATCCTAAATAATTAGTAATGATTTTGGCAGAATTCATACGAATTAAAAGCTGACCCAAAGTATATAGCTTATTATTATAGTCCAAATTATATAGCTGCAGCAAAATATAGAATACGATGAAACACTTCTATGAGTAAAATTTTAATTCATTATAGCATTCTATAAAACTTTAAATAAATTTACGGTACGTTTTGTCGATAGCATACTACAAACATCATGCAAGAAAGATAACTAGATGACTTCTAATATATATGTTTCACTAGCATGCCAAATCTAAGCAGGGAGGGAGGCGGAAGAATGGGGGGAGGAGGAGGTGGGTAATGTTGAGTGAGAGTAAATAAGAAGGAAGGAATAAAGTGTGCCAGCAACCGCCCGCCCGCGCGCTTTCATCCACCATTCTCCAGCACGCATGTGCTAACCCACACCGACGTAGCACTACCTCCATGGCTGGACGGACACCAGAGGACTCTACGCCGTATCATCGCTGTCTGCGTGCACACCAGCGACTAACGACGTTTGAATTTGAATTTCCTCTACAACTTGACAAAAAACCGGTCAGTACAGTCTGTCGAAATTGAATGGAAATGGTCTTCGTTTCCATGCATTTTTCAGTTCGGGTCAAAGTTTGCAGTCCACTGATGCAACTAAACAATTTAGCGCCATGAAGTTTGTGTTTGTTGAGATGCAATCTGTGTGTTTCTTGATATACTTCTCGTTCATTGCGCTCTTGGTGGGGAGTTAAATGCGCTTACCTTCGAAGGATTCCGTTCAAGCTGCGCATGCTCGCGTTTCGCCTATCAGTAGCGTACTTAACTAAAATTGCCTATTAACTACTCATTTGTACATCAAAAACTGCCCCTTCCTGCTGTGTAATAGTCCTTTGCACACACCAGATGCATTCAATTTTTATCCGTGACATGTTGAAAACCCGCCTTTAGCCGCCAAGAGATGAGTCTAGCCAGCGAATCTTACTTTCTTATTAAGCAATGAGGATGTGCGAATTCGGAAGAAGATGATTCCTTGGTTCGTTAGAGCAAACACCCATAAAGCGAATCATGCCTGTCCAAATGACTTTTGAATTGAGTAACGACAATAGGTTAAGGATCCGTTCCCGTCTTACGAAATGTCGTCCTTTCCAGGCGCACAACATTGTTATGCAGGAACAAAAAATTAAAGATCCATCAGTGAAGCTGATCCAAACTACAATAAAAACTAGATTATGGGTGCTTTAGAAAAAAAACACTTGTTGCTTTTTCTATTCATGGTAATGCTTTGCAGAATAAAAAAGCGATGTTTTGGACTTCCAAAATGTCTAGCATTCTAGTAATCTTCATTGACAAGCAGCTTTGCACCCCGCGCTGCAAAAAAAAACTAAATTCAGAGGCAGCTCATCGTTTGGAATTTTAACGAAGAGGCAAGTAAAGTATGGTAAACCCTGGCAAATGCATATGTTGACTAAATATGCGACTGCTAATCATCTGCGCTTGATGTATTGCAAGCACTGTAATCTCTGTTGGGAGACATGCACTTTACTAATAATAGCTTTCCGCCAATGCGCAACAGGCCCTGCGATACTCTGAATTGCCGCCTTATGAAAAGTACATATGTATCGTGACCAAAATATTAGGCTTTTTTCTACTTTAATGCACGTTTTTTACTTTTCCTTACATCTGGGTGAATACGCGCACATACATTTATGCCTGTGTTAGTCTGCTTAGATATGCATGTTTATGGGTTGAGAATTCGGTTCAGGTTATTGATAAGAAATATCAAGTTAATCAGAACTCATTTTGATCCGCGTGGCGGAAACTTGAGGTGCTAGTGATCAAATCATTTCATTCCCATCTTTTACCTGCAACTTTGTCGCAATACTTTATCATATCATCCTACACATGTGTGCCATCTTTTAGCTAACCTGTTTGCGCACAGTGCAATTCGCCAGGCGTAACAGGGATCCCCTGGGCTGCATTTGTCATCGAAACAAAATAAGCAGATAGTTCGTGGTGAAGTTTGTGGAGCACTTAGCATTTAGCCTAATAATGACGCTAAAGTACTTAAATCTCTTTATACACAATATACGCAGAAGCAGGGAGCATTCTAACCCGACTACAATTTGGCCGCTATCAAATAGAGTAGCAACGGCCTATGCATATCACTACAGCTTATTTTCTTGAATGAACTATGGGGTACAACTATATTATAAAACAACAGGAAGGCAATGTTTCACACAAACAGGCTTTGCTGTTAAGCAAAGGATATTCGGGACTCCCTTAAAGGCTAATGGAGGCAGTGCGCCACTGAAATGCATTTTATGCATGCTTTAGGGCTTGAAGTTGCTAACCGAGCCTGCAAACAGCTCACTCCGCCGCGACTAATAGCAGATAGTTAAATATGGTCTCTGTCCTATCTCGAGCTTCTTCCTTGGCATCCCTTAATCAAACTTTTGAAGCTCAGTCATCACAAAGTAATCAGTTGTGGAAGGAAAGCTCCCATGAGCCATCCGCTCTATCTGCCACAAGAATTGAACACTATGATTGGCGGACTGGACATGCAATGAGGTACTCCGTAAGAGTAGACTTGGTCGAGCCGTAGGCTAAATCTTCGTAGAACTCTTTTGTGAAGAACGCAAGAAACCGCATGTAGTTTGAACAAAAGTTATTATTATTGTGCTGATAAAAATGAACCGAAATTGCGCAATACTGAGTGAAACGTCAAAGCAAGTAACTAGTGGTCAATTGGCCACATTTTCCAAACTGACGGGTGGGTAGTTCCAAATTAGAGGATTCGCAAAGGCAGAAATACCATTAAAATATGGAAACGTGTTAGCGCTACCATTTATTAGATAAAAAGGCAAAGATATGTTTAAGCGAAATTAGCACAGGTCTTGTTAAAACGAATGGCTTATTTTGTAGAAGTGTCGCAAGAAGGAACGAAGAACGAAAATAACTCACATTGAAGAAACTAAAGAACCCATTGCAGGAACGTGGATGCATAGACGTCTAACTCTATGCTAAAGTTTGAAAACGAACTTAAATTTAACACATCAACAACAGCCCTCAGTTGAGTCTGACACACATGAATCTTTGAAATAATCTGACATAACCAACTTAACGAACTGATATGCAGAATTAATTACCCTTATAAAATCTGGGCAAAGGCATATTACCTATTTTAACTCCATCCTGATACCAGCAGGATGCACAACCGCACATTATTTCATTTTGTTCCATCTCTGAAAGTGTTCACACATATGTGCGAATGCGACTGAGGGCGTGCTGTCAAATCCCGAGATTGTTATGAATGCCAACCTACCAAATCGGTTAAATGATTGAGCAAATGGCATCGTTAACGACTCCTCCTTCTGTTGAGCGTGTGCTGATGCGAGGAGGAACAAATTTGCAATCGCAACCATGCCATGCCTAGCAAATGGCATCAATGATGCTAATTGCGCATTCGAAGCACTTTAAAAGAGGCAAATAAATCTGTTGACGTGGTCGACCGTTATATATGCCTTCATTCAACGTAACTTTTGATGGTTTGAAACGCATTATTTCGTCGCAGCAATGTTCAAACTAAAAACACCGACATCAGGTGGGTCCGCATATTTAAACTTGGGAAGAGGACGGGAACAACTCGGAATAGGAAAAGACCAAAGGACAGACTTTTCTCAAAAATTCATAAAGGGAATTTTTCGTACACCTTGGCGAGGTTTGCTGCGATGGAGGTGGTCTCTTAATCAGAGAATTTGAGTTTGCATTTAATTTATTCAAGTAGAGCTTTTTTATGCTAATCGGCGATTGTTAACTTAGGTTGAGGATGGCTAAGGGTTCTACCCGTGTTGAAGTGTTTATCATTCTGCCCACCAGCTAATTATCTTCTAGAAAAAGTAGAATGCCAGAGGAAAAGCGGCTGAAATCATTGCATTCATAGACACAATTCTAATTTATCACCACTCCCCAAAGCACACACTTAAAAAGTCCTCATAAGAACCGACAGAATGACCAGCGTAACCATACGTGTACACAGACTGAGAATGGAGAGGGATTATTGAGAAATTGGTGCCTCAAGATCCAAAGCACAATTAGAAGCCTCCTTGTTTGCCGTTTCTTAGCAAGCCTCCTTGCAATACTTGGGGATACCCGACTACTCACTACACATTAGCTTCTGGGCTGCAAACTCTGTATCGACAAAGGTGGGAAGAAGTCCTAAGAAGCCCTATCAGATAAACGATTGTCAGGTTTGGACTGATAAAATAACTAAAACTTAGAATTCTTGATCTCATCAGTTCTCTGGAAGTCAATTTGGAGAATAGAGAACCCCGTCAAATATTGCCTCAGTTTGATCCCGAATAATTTACCGCTTTCGCGTTGTGATATGATCGATATGATCGGAGTTTCTCCTGATTTGCGCCGATACTTGAGCTCAATTCCTTATTTCTCCTCGTGCGTTTCTTTGTTTCAGAATTTTCTACCTTAGTGAGGTCATGAGGCACGACATGCCTGTGGCCACGAGGTCAGCCGCATCGGATCTGTTGATATGTGACTGAGTTACTAAGACCATTTGCATCGCATTACTTCAGGATGCCATCGTCTCTAACCTTGGTTTGTTTTTAGGGCAGTTGATTGGCTGCCGTGAGAGAGGACGTTGCCAACGTAAATGCGTATCTATGCTGCAGCCGTCCGGACCAGTAGTCAGTCTAGATCGTCAGGATAAGTGCCCTAAATTAAGTAAACACGTCATCTAGGGACTCAAATTTCCGAAGCCCTAGACTGATTTGCAGCTAGATCTACAACCAAACAGCGAGATCCGTCTCTTAGCTTGGATTCATCAAATTATCCTACAAATTTGCTTAGTAGATTGTTACGAGCAGTTAGAAAACAATATGAGTCAAAGTAGAAGAGCAATAATGCGCCCTAGAAACCTTGCAGCAAACTACTTGTTGTTTAGTTGAATGAAAATGTTCTAAACTTATTTCATTTTAAGAAAAACAATGCGGAGGGTCTTAGCAATTTAGTAATCTAGATTCCACTGAAGACCTCGAAACATAAAATCGTCATCCATGGTACTTGATAAATCTTGCTAAGGGTGAAAGTTCTAGATCCTTACATGCCTGTTTGTGCAAGACATAAACAAAACATGTGTCGATTTAATAAAAAAAAAACATTTCAAACATAGCATTCTACATCGAACCCTATCTGGAATTTATTATCTGAATCGGGCCGCCATAAGCGAGCATTTAACGAGTGGAAGAGTGAATAGGAATCAAAATTTAGGTGGGTCCTGCTTTTGATAGGCATTATAATGGAATGTAGATGTGATATTATCAATGTTTTATGAGGAATATGAGTTTAAAGTTTAAAGTTTAAATCAAATGTCTTTAGGATAGAATTAATGTCTGAAAGCATCGATGCATTTCAATCTCGTGGGAAGAGAGTATCTGTACTGGACACTTAAGATAGACATGGGTCTTTGCCTGGATACGGTAAAAACACTAAAACCACGCTTGGTGGCAATTCATTGAACTAGCCCCAATACTTTACCATAATTTACTGATAAATTATAGCTATTGAGTATAGTTTATGTCTGACCAAAAGTGGCGAGTTCCAGGCTTCTTTGAATGGCACTAGTTTTGTGCTTAATTGGCATGATACAAGTAAAGGGATGAACCAATAATGCAGTAGCTAGATCCAACCATTAATGAACCGATTTTAGCAAGCTTGGCCCCTCCTAAAACAGATGATTGTTCCCTAGACTTATCAAATCTTAGACCACACATCCGAACTCATCTACGTATGTCACGGGGTGCGACTGTGCGATTTGCTACACTGAATCATCTCTAATCCCCTTACCTTAAAAAGTCACAACCCAGTAACCACTGTAATCACGTTCATTTACATAAACACCATGCAGTTCCACAATGTTAGATTAAAAACACAGCTGTTCGACAAGACTCAAATCCAGCCAACCCATGTAGGCACCCGGTGCATATCATGGGACATCCAGATGGGTCTCTAGCTAAATTGGTATATCTACTTTCATTTAATGATGCGAATTTTAGATGGATGGCCATCAACTCTAGTTTCGAAATCAATCCCGTTGCAGCCAACGTCACAATATATTCAAAATTTACTAGCGAAGCTAGTGGTAGAGGTCTGGCAAGGGTACAATGCAAATCTCAAATTTTGTCAAATAACATTCTACCTTACATTATTACTTTTGCCACTGGTCTTTGATCAGGGAAGACATCTCCTATACTAAACAAACCCTTTGTTTACGTAATTAACACTGATTTGATATACATCGTGTAAATCTTTGCAATTGCTCTTCGGAGTATGAGCAGTTACGGTCAGATGTTCACCATCTTATATTGAGCGACCAATGTGAGTAGCCGAATTTACTTAAAGGCATGCCTTATTAATCAGGTTTTTTGCTAAAGACGTTATGAGGCTTGCTTGAATGTCAAGATGCGTATGTGGACGCAAAACCAGGATGTCATTTAGTATCATCTGATGTGGTTCCTTTATTCTCAATAAATAGGACCCTAACTTATACAAGAGTGGTGACGAAGGACACTAATTTTACCAAATTTCTTTTAGTTTAGAATTTTAATTTTAAGCGACAGCAGTACGAGCATTTCTGGGCTGGTCAGCTATGTTGATAGCAGTTCTGCGGAACGCAGTGAGTTTGCAAAGAATCTGAAAGAGTACTATTCTGCCAACCTAAAGAGGCACATTGTTTTATTGAGTCTACTGGACTGGATACTTAAAATGCATATAATTTTAATTGACTAGGAACATTTCAAACTAAAGAAAACCTTTAATTTTCAGGTTTAAAGTCGACATTCGCCATCGCAGTGGCATTCTTGGATGTGAGTGGTAGTCAGGTCAATTTAGACACCACTGATCAATGTTGCGGGTAGTACGGCATTACTTGTGTCCATGTGACAGCTTATGACCAAATAATGGAGCATTCAGTCGATACCCGCAATAATTCGCCAATCTCTATTGGAAGTCTTCCTATCCGCTAAAGTGATGTGAAGCTAAACCACTCAGTGATAAGACACTTGAATAAAATTAAGCCTTGTAATGCCACTTTGACATCTTTTATTACCGACTTCACCTCTGGCGTTTCCTAGCTCATAGCCTTGCCAATCGTTCCTACTTCCATTCGGCAACCGCTCTTGACTTTTTGTCATTGACACTTGGTCTGCGAAAAATCTGTCTTAACTTTGCACAGATCCCGAAACTTCTTGGGCAGTAAGCGAGCATTAGTGGTAAGTAGTAAGTGAGAAGCAGTCGTAAGTATTCATGGTAGTAATGAAAACTTCAGGTTCAAGCAGCAAGTAAAACTGAGGAATCCAAGGGGTGCACGCATGGACAAATGCCTGCTTGGCATGAAACTGTGATGTATAACTATGGATTATACTCTTCGAAATGTGGTCTGCAGGCCCTCATTGCTCCCTTGTCTAAACTGTTTTAGAACCTTATATGCCATTGAATTAAGGAGGCTATTTCCTAACACTGGTCACAACCTTCAAGAAACCAACTAATGGAAGTGAGCAAGAAAAATTGTGAGGAAATAGAGGACCGTGAAAGCAGCATTTGACCCAAAATCTCCAACTTGAGAAAAGGATTTTATCAATTCCGGATGCATAGAATAGCTTTGAAGAGTAAAAAAGGCTCGACAAGTCAGAAACAAAGGTCGTTTACAGACCTGCTGACATCGAGACATTGTGTCAAATCTACACCGCATTACACAGCTTTCATGGGCAAAGGAACCGCAAGTCGTCAGTGCACAAGGCGGTCACCAACAGGTGGAATTTTACCTGCCGATTTCTTTCAAAGAGCGGCCAGTCTCGGATTTGACACATCAGGGCGGCACCTCTGCTGGGAACCTTCGCATCTAGCTACTAGTCCACAGAGCGCACTTAATGGCTGTCATTCGAATGCTGTGAGTCCATGTCTCAATCAAGATATGCACAATGAACATCTGCTAGCACACACTGCTGGGCGTATCAGACAATTCTGCCCTACACATTCTTTAAAGGATATAAGTGAACTAGAAGTAATGAGAGAATTTCACTTACTGTAGTGCCGTTAGACTAATTAGGGTCTTCTTTCCTCACCAGGTTTGTAAATGAGGGCATAAAATGCTCAAAACACTTAAAAATAGTGCTTGATTACCACAATTTTACATATGCTACCTAAATGAAAGAAGAGTATTTCAAGTGCATTGTATTTTCATTGCTCTTAAGTAGAGTGCTGCCAAGAGCATTATGACACCGCCTAATGCATCTAAATCACATTGTCGTTATTAAATGGAATGCAAGATCAAAACGGTTTCATTCAAATGAACATCGTTGGCATGCTTATGCGATATCGGATAAGTCCTGATGCCACCTTAAAAATCAAAGGAGACAACACTCGGGGAAAATACATGCTGTGTGTGCAGTAGGACATAAGGTTACTGACGGGACCCGATAAACGGCTCATTTGCTACGATGCCAAGCTGAGGGCCCAAAGTAGTCTCATTCCTAATATCGTAAATTAGCCATGATCTCACGCTTATCCCAAGCTTCTTTCTTGGCTCTCCCCCTGATGAACTTACGAGGTCAGCCACCACATGTCTACTAGTTGTGCAAGAAAAAGAACCACAAGCCAAATGTGCTGCATACATTGCGTTAATACTAAGCAGAACATATATGACTCAAGACCATTGGGAAAATACTTTTGAAAACGCAAATAAATGAACAGGGGATTAATGGCGCTGATTGAGGAGGCTTGTGTACGTCTGAATGCAGCACTGCGTTAAGTAGATGTAGAAAGTCTAGAATACAAACAAAAGGTCATATTCTTTAACACCAATGCAAAATGACTGCAACTTATTTTTCCTTTACTTACGTGGCTGCTATCTGTGCTCGGTTGTGCTTTTCTCACATTCTCCACACCATTCTACTCTACCCAATTCCTGCCTCCCTTGTGACCCACGAATGAATTTAATCGTAGTGGAATGCCCCTCGAATGAGGCGAAGAGAGAAGTCCCTGTTGCATTTGCCTCCTCACACCCACCAACCCGTCACAGGCTAACTGGCGCTTGATAATAATTTCAATTTGTACCTACAAATAAACATCACGCCCACGCTCACAAATGTGACCACACACAACTTCGTAACTTGCGCCATCCCCCTTTCTCAAACTCGTCATCCATTGCTAACCAACCTATCAGTAATTCAAGTTGACCCATCAATAATTTCCTCATACATTTACAAATGTCAAATTGCTGTGCAGTTGTCCATAGAGCCTCTATTCTCCCTTGCTTTGCAGATAGCGCCACCTTCGAGAATGTCAGTATGCAGAGAGTGACCCGCTCATGTGTAAGTAGGTTTTACTCCGACTCATCTGTTTTGTCACTTACAGCAGCTGCAGTTTGAGCACTCTTTTCTTCTGGGTATCTTTGTAAATTCAAGCGTCCGTCGGAGTCTAATAAACTTACCATCGTCACCTCCACTACAACCAACACTAGCACTGATGTCAGGGCGACCACGACCAGCGCTAACGTAGGAAGCGTCTTTGCCGGTTAGTTCTCTAGCCACCAATACAACAATGCTTCATTTATGTTTCACAGCCCTTACCTCCTCTCTCCTTTCGTCTCCTCTTCTGAAATCGCCTTTACTTATGTCAGCATCACCGATTCTCAAATGCAACATTGGGCAGTTTGGTAAGTACCTTCTTTTTTCTCACCAAAGTTCCCAACCTCCATTTAGCTCAACATGCATCTAGCCATTTACGTTTCATCCTCGCTGAGGTCTTATATGTGGTATTTTGTGGAATACTAGTCACAGAGACCAACAGGGCCAGTTTCGAGCAGTGAAGATGGGATTGAATTGGTGAGGAATGATGAATGGGAATGCGACTTGTCCAACTGTTTGACTGCAACAGGCAAATGACCGGACATGCATGAGCAGGAAGTGAAGTGGCACTTGATACCCTTTTTGATGGGATTCGACTCCCTCACGTCACCATTGCTAATCGCAGTAAGGAGGGAGTAGGGAGGGAAGAAGAAGAAGATGTAGAAGCCGTGAGATTGCAAAATAGAAAATGGAGCTAATTTTTGCAGTCCCAAATTCCCTAATGAATGACTCCAGTAGTTCAGCGTTGCATTCATAAATATGCTGGTAAACCAGCCCCTTAATTTGAACGAAATGAGCAAAGAAATAGAGATGAAGGTGGTGTGGTGTCTACTGCCACCATTACAAGCAGCAGCTGATAACTGCTTGAGAAATGAGAGTGCAGATAGATGTGTGAGGAAATAGAGGATGCGAAAGCCATGCGCATTGATACGTGGAGAGCGGTAGATAAAGAGGTGAGTGGGTGAATAAATGATAGAGATCTCCTGTCCTTGTACTTTGACCAAAAGCCAACCCACTGCTCCTCTCTACTCTTACCCCATCGACCTCTATCTTCAACTTTCTTTCGTCCTTTAGCAAGTTAGCATTCTTTCTTTCCTTTTTGAATTCCTCTCTCTTGTTTACTTTACCAATGCCTATTCCACTCAAGGCAGCAAACCTTTCGTCTCACCACCTTCTATTCTAGCAAATAAAACAAATGAAGAGGCGATCTTTAATCTAACCTCCTCGTGCTATTACTTCCCTTTGTTTTCAATCCAACTTATCAATCCGCAACATTCCTAACTTCTGCGGTGACTAATGATTCGATTAGATTCTCGCTTGCTTGACTTCCGTTTTGATTGTTTGGTGTTAAAATAAGTGTCAGTGAAATCATTTTGAGTTCTTAAACGGCACCCGCATTGAATCATTAAGAAGTTGACTAGGCTTGTCCATGAGGAAGAAGCGAAACCACATTACTAGTGCTCTAATGATCACCAGCCTAGTTCTCCTCTATACGTGGCAATGACAGTGTAAACACTATGTGCATACATGGGTGCAGTGCTACTTCCTACCTCCATCCCTCCGTTGCTTTGAAACTTTGGTGACCTGTGCAGTTAGTTCGCAGATGCTATATACACATTTAAATAGTTGTGAAGATTGGCCTTTTGAGATGCTTTTTGCATGTCTTGTGGCTTTGCAATCATTAATGAGCATTGAAGACATTAGGTTTGTGTATGCATGCGGCTCGGCAATTCATTGTTTGAATGAATCGATTTCTTAGCCATTATTGTTGATTTTCGGGGTCTTATTTGCTTCAAAATGGAAAATAAGGGCGCATTGGCTTGTTTATATTTGACGCCTTTACCACCTCGACCGCTTGCTTTTACAAGGTTGTCACTTTCAACACTCATTTCAACTACTTCGAAATTTTTAGACATGATTTGCTTTGGACCAGCCGCACGCCCAAGCAATCGTTCCAATACTAGTGAGCAGAATGAGGTCGTATTCTTTTGAGCCTCTGAGCTTAGAACTGCGCCAGAGTCAAAGCTGAGGCCCAGGGAACATCACCATTCAACTGCTGAGTTGGCTTTTAGTCTCTTTTAATGTATTTATCGATAGTTGTAGCATATATAATAGGCTTCTCGCCCCGATTTTATGGCTTTTACAAATGTTGATTGCAGATTATGGGCTGCTTTCGCTGCAAAATGCTTGCTGTATAACAAGTTGACCTGAATCGCCACTGTTCTACGATGAACTACCCTACACACTTGCAAACTTAGGGCTTTTTTGGAGTCTCTTTCCAGTCCGGCCCTACTGGTAACTTTTCAAGAATGGTTTTAGTTCAAGTTTAGTTGGTTCTGACGATTCTGCGAAGCTTTATCATTGCAATTTAATAAAAGCAAAGCTTATTACTTGATGGATGAGCTACCTTGCAGATGCGATGATGAGAGACATTAGTTATAGCCCAGTGCTAATCAGATCTGCCTCCAATCTAATAAAAAGGAGCGTAATCATTTCCTGTTTCTCTTTCACCCCCTTTTTTGCTTCTCTCGTTGGTCTTGATTTCTCCTCAGTAGAAGGTGAGAGTGTGGAGTTTTTAATATGCACATCATATTCTGCAGACAATAGTGTTGTAGTATTTTGTATAATTCATCTTCTACCCTGTGTATATGATGAAACTATCAAAGAAAAGTTGTGAAGGGTAATTGCACCTTATGTTGCCAGCGTTGATCACTTGATTCACAAAAGACATCATAATGCTGTAAAACGGATGTACTTCTAACAATCATTCCAAACGTCAACGCACAAATGCGTTATATCAAAGCCATTAAATACTTCTATTTTCCCCAGTAAAATTTAGATTCTTAAAGGGAATCGGGTTAGTAAGTCAGAATTCGCTTCGAGAATGCTAAATTAATGGAATATAAGAGATCGTGTAAAATTGTATGCTCGAATTCTGCAGCTACTTCTGTCATTCCAGTTATTCATTTCAAAACCTCCTTAATCTAGCCCTCTTTATTCCCGCCTCAATCTGTTCTACTATGTTAGTTCCCATCGCTTCGGAGTTTGCGGCTCTATAAGTGCTGCTCAAGCGACCTCAATGGCGCCTAGTTCTCGCCAAGGCCCAATCTGCCGCTTTTAACATTTGTCTTATTTTCGTTTTACTTGTTAGGACACTATCAAGTGACATTCCTTTTCTCTAATTACTATCTCACTTTCTTCCTGTTTACAAACTCAAGCCACCGCTTTCTCATACTACATACCTCAGTGACATGCAAAGCTTTTAGCTACCACCACGGAGCCCATTTTTACAGAGCAACCTTGCCCTAGTTTCAAATGTCCCATTTTCATTGTCCGGCAAACTCATTCCCTACGCATCCGCTTCAATTTCTCTACAGTCATTCAGCCCCCACTACCCCACTCGTCTTAAGTGTCAATATCAATTTACCAACTATCCTTACTCTATAGTCTCTAGTTTTCTCTACCTATCTAAGCCACTTTAGCTAAGCATAAAAGTAGCGAAATGATTTCCTCGAGATGCTTATAAATCGATAATATTTTAACTTAAAAGAAGTCATCGAAACGTTGGTTGAATAAAATATATATAAAGAGGTAAGCGATACGGCAAGTAAGCGGTTGAGTGCAATGGTGGTAAATATGCTACTCATCTAATTATAGTCATCGAATTGAAGTTCTGCTTTCTGAGAGGCGGGGATAGGTCTGGTTCCCTTCATCTCGGGGTAGATTGTGATCGATTGTCCCTAATCTTAAAACCCCTCACCACTTCTCGATGTAAAGACAAAATGAATGACAAGGGCACCCAAAACGCATCGCATGCATAGATGCGGCTGTCGTATGGGCCCACAATAAGGTCAACGGGTGGGAGAAGGGAAGCACACGGAGCTAGTGTGGCTTAACCTGAACCCAACACCTGTCAGCGCCACTTTCTTTTAAGCATCCGGCCCAGGCTGCCAGTGCTCTGGCGACCATGTGCACGGGGCCGCCATTTTCCTTAAGAAAATTCCTTTTCAATTCACGTAAGCGGCTTGCTTTACCTTTGGGTCCAAACAGTAGCCACCGACAAACGTTATCGCTGTTTTAGAAGGCAATATGGGTGACTGTCTCCCCCTCCAAACAAAGCCGAATGCGACTTAATAAACACTGTAAAATCAATTCAAGTGGAGTGGGACTGGTTGAGCATAATTATCTGCTGTTAAGCTGTACACATCTGCATTACAATCTGTTGCTTTGGCGTAAAATGGGGTTGTTTCACAGGATGGCGGCCTTACATACTGTGCGTGGAAAGCAACCTGCTAATATTCATTGCCATTATCTCGATAGTTACATCGAAAAATTTGAGCACTGCGATGCTTCAGCACTAACTGCCTTACTGTCCATTGTTAAGCCTGCAGAGAGAAAGTCTTGCTGAAATAAACGTTTGAAATATGGACACTAGCTGCCTGCTACCATATCCCATCCATGCCACGAAGTACGTGGGAGTGCCAAAGAATTTCCAAAGAAACCAACTCGTCAGACACATAGACGTTTAATCAATTGACTTGCCGGACTGTCTAATTGAATGGCTTAAGGATCACGTGTATGTTATTGATCCGAATGACTGCCTTTGAACTTCATATGTAGGCAGATGGGTAGAAATGTAATAGCAGGAGAGAGATCGACATAAAACCCACTAAAGTGAAAAATTTGCTTTTGGCCAAGGCAAGAAGCCGTAAGGCAAATGAATGCAGACAAATTACGCTTGATAATATACTTTGTAAAAGATGCTACCAATGCGAAGCAGAAGACGGAAGGAAAGAATTTCGTAGGGCGAGTTTTATGCTGCTCCATTGAGTTGGTAAGAGTTGTGCAGATTAAAACCAATTCTAGGTCAATAAGCGCATCTTGCTGAAAACGTAGGAGTCTAATTACAATCAATTTGGTTAAGCAATGCTTAATTTGTTTCATGCTTTTAGATAACTAAACATTTACTGCCCAGATGTAAATTGTCTTATATGAATCTGCACTCTCCGCCAAACTTTGGTTTTCATAGCATGGTATAAGTTTCTAGATTTTGCAATAGTCTTACAGTTTGTAGCTACATTGTCAGTTGACAATGCACAGAAATTAATCATCATTCGTGTAAATAATATCCCGAAAGCAATGTCTCCAGCAAAGGCTTAGGTGTAACACCGCATTATCAAAAGCACTAATATTTTATCTCTAACGAATTCGACACTCGACTACTACCTAGTGATTGCAAGTTTTTGAAAAGACATAGAAGCTCTTGCGAGATCGCAGCATCTCAGTTTTCTATTGTTAGCCATCTTATTAATAGCGGTAGCAAAAGTTATCAGCCAGAATCGTCGCGCCGAAAATGCCTCGTAATCTCTCATTCTAAGCACCTCTACATGCAATTTAGGCAGGGTGAACTAAAAGGCACAGTGAATAGTAGTTAACTTCAATGGCATCGACCGTTATTAATATACCACATGCTTCGGTGTGGAAGTTAAACGCGTAATTTGTACAAGTGTGAAGTGTAGCAACCAGCCCACGCATTCTGACAGAATGCAATGAAGTTCTCACTTTCTAGAATGCCTACAAAGAATCTGCAATTGTCCGGCAATTTTGACCCACGGTATTAAGTAAATATCACATCAACTCGTCTTCACTTTAATGCGAAATCAACCATGTTTACAAACGGCGACTTCTAACAGCCAAGGGAAAGCAAATTTTAACCAACATCATTTCTTCCACGTATGTTTAAGATTTTACTATCATTTAAACCATTTGTGGTATAAATTTTCTATCGGTGCAACTTCTTTCCCACCAATTATTCTTGGTAACTTCATAGTATGGTGCGGGATAAATTATCTACTACTGGGAATATCTTAGTGTCTTCACCAAGATTTCATAAAAGATAAATAGGGAAACTTTAGATTTTGCGAGGAATTTTCGCTGAGACAAGCAGTGCTTCGCATATTAAGTACTTAGTAGATTATGAGGAACAAATCGAGATATAAAAAAGCAGCTGACCACTCATAATTTGACCGTAATTAGTTAAGTACTTTAGTATAAGATAAACGAAAATCTTGCGATTTCGCTTGAGCTTTGTAGGCTAAAATTGAACATAACGACGAATATTCTGCCTTTAATGGGCCATCAAATTGATGCCAGTTAATATTGTAAAATAAAACTCATTTAGAACTTACGAAGTTTATTGTGCACATCATGTTTATTCCATTGAGCTGAACAGTTCTTGCCATACACCTGTTAAGCAAAAGACGTGCAGAATAAGTACAAGCATCCATATAAAGTAAGTCTGACAAATAAGGTAAAACGCACAGGGATGAAGGAGAGACAATCGTGAAAGCATTCTATGCAGTAAAAGTGGATCCCATGAGAATTCGTAGTTTGATCTAAAACAGAAGACGGCAGAGTGGGTCAATATTTTGCTACTCGGATCAGAGCATCTGCAAACTCACTAATGTGGATTCCAATAAAGTGAATCAGAAACAATTCGAAACTTCCAAGTGGTAGACCACACGCGGGGCATTCATTGTGGTTTGCAACTGTTATTGGAATTTGAAATAAAACCTTTTTTAATGTCAACGAGCATGCCAATGCAACGGAGAAGCGTTTAAGACATTTATCTACTTAACTCACATTTTTGATGCAGTAGAACCGTGCCAATAGTTTCGCCTACCATGGCGCAACTTTAACAAATTGCTAATAAACTTTCTAAAACCAAATGCTAAGGGTGCCAATGCATGCAGAAGTGTCGCAGTCAGGTGGTTAATTGCCGAACAGCTTAAGTTTAGATAAGAGATTATACGCACAATTTGTGGTCATTTAAATAAATTTTAGGCAAAATCTGTGCCTACTTTGATGCGCACGTGCCATGTGTGCTCGGTATAAAATGCTGTCACTGTGCTTCGGAAAGCATATTGAACAGGTGAAGTCGTTCATTTCTGCAGAGTACGATGAATTGCGCAAACAACCACTAACACACTTGCGATATGTTTAAATGGATCTGCACCCAAATTCAAATGTGGTTGCAGCGCAAACAAATCACCGTTTACCCATTTGTTTAAAACATTGCACACATTTGAATCGTCTAAACAAAATAAATTCATTTAAATTGTGTTTAAGCTTTTAATTTTTTAGGATGACCAAAAATATATTCATTAACCGAGATGTCCTTAATTAAGCAACTAGCGCACTGATTTCCAATCAAATTAGTTTGACGTAGAATACTTGCTAAAAAATCATTTTAATTACACGACAAAATGCTGCAATGTGGTGCTTATAAGGTACTTTTATTTTATCTTTGCTGCTAATGGCCCAAAGCTTTGATCGGAACAATCCCTGAAAAGGCGTTCTGTAGCTCATTCGGATTTACTTTTATGGAAGCAGTAGTGAACGCTTCAATCTATACATGACGATACATTTGCCTTGTGATAAATTCCAAAAATGCGTTTTGAAATGCTTGGATGATGCACGGCTAACAGCCTTGTAATGATACTTTACTTGATTTGAGGTTTCATTTGCCTTCTTCCCCTCGCTCCTATTTTAATTTAAGTTCTATAATTACAGATATTTAGCCACAATATTCTTCCCGAAAAATTACAGCCTGGTACTAAATATGTAAGTACTAAGAAAAGACACTAAATCTTTCGTGATCTTATGCATTATCTGCAACAGTTATGCAGTTCTGAAGAAACTTTATAGGGAGGACGCGAAGGACGATTTTCGAGCCCGGTCCTGGGCAATCATAATGGTTCTCTAATCAAGGAGGGATCCTCCTCCTACTTGTTACTGCTACGCTGCCAAACAACACCTTATCGACTATAACAAAGGTGCCCATAAACTCTCAATATTCTCTTATCAGAAGTGGTAAAAGGAGGGAGGAGGAAAAAGACGAAATGCCAACACCAGGGTTCTTAATTTTAAGCCTCATGCTCAAGCTTTAGATCGAATCAGTATACACATTTTTAATCGAAATTTTGGTGGGAGCACTTTTTTCAGAATCAAATCCAATGTCTGACCCAGATTAAAGAAAGATCAGATAGTACAACCTACGGTTGCTTATTACAATGCTATGCGAGGCATCAAATTTACAAATATGCGTCACATCGTCCGTGTGATTAGGCGCATATTTACGCCGGTCTAGCGGCTTGTGTTCAGCTGCAATGAACAACGGCAAGCAATTAAATGCTCCTAAACTTACAGACCAGCATGCTTCTTTTCTAATAAGGCTCAATAAGGAGCCATTTCTGCAGAATCAGTGAAGTTCCAACTATTCTGAACATCATTTTGCAAATCCCGGTCTTGAGCTTTCATACTTTTCTGATAATGCACACATAGATTTGAATGAATTTCTTGCACAGCTGAATTTATTTTTCTGAATTTTATGCATCAATGTTGGATGCACAAGTTGTTTAGATGCAAACAAGCAGCTTAAAGGTATGCCAATATCCAGCTGCAATGCTCTGTTCGACCCAAATGGCACTACTACAAGCAGCGGGACCCGAGCTCACAGTGTTCTGATCAGTAGCAAGGGACCCAATCCATTAGGCCACGGAACCGATGGTTATTCTGATATATTTGGATTACATATTTGCAAATACTCTCACATTTGATTCTTTCACATCACACTCATTGCCTATAGCGCGTCAGCACCTTTTTTTGAAAAGATGCATCAACTGTTTCTGTCCTCCTTCATTCCATGGATTTTACACCATCTTATAAAATCGTGGTTTGTGATTAGTGGGTAACTGCGACAGGACTGATCTGTCCATCAGGTAACAACGTCACGACCCAAACATTTGAGCTTTCTAAAGAGGCGACATTGGATACAGCTCAGCAGGATCCTACTTTTCTACTGATAAAGGATAGATTTTCAGTTACAGTCACGACAAGATTAGGTCGAAGCACCCTTTTCAGCATCGCAAGTACAGCTTTCGCTTTATTAAATGGCGCCGTTAAAAATATTTTGGGTTTTTGGACTAAGTCTGCAGCATTGGCAAATTAGGGGCAAACCGCCTTAAATATCCAGCTTTTTAAACCACTAAAAAGAAGGCAATAGCCTTCTTTTGGTCATACGAATGATATTGTCGTCTTGAGGCAAGCTGTTGCTCACATGTACTCTGTCTGCAAAATTGAATGATCAAAAATCACATAATGCGACAAATTCGCATTTAACAAGCACTCAGTCTTTGAAAAAAAGATTTTCTTGCACCCGATTGCCCTAGAATTGCCTTCACAACAAAAGCATGTGCATTTGTGGAGAGATCGCCATGGATAGCTAAGCAGAGGCTTAAGAAATCCAAGTGGAGTCTCTAAAAATATAAGGGAAACCTGTACGGCTTGTGCATGCTAGCGTTTCAAGAACAGAAGCAAGAAATAATGCAAGTAAAGCGTAAAATGCTCAATTAGCATAATACTAATGCAAGGAAAGCATAGTTGAAGGCCGTTGGTAAGAGTCCCAGATTGCGTCAATTCCAGACTATTTCGTTTGGCCAAATTCGGAGCAACAGCGTGATGACCGCACTACTGCATCCAAGCCAACGCAGCTAGCAAGGGCTGACAAGCGCCGGTGGACGAAATCTCTGTGCTAAACCACTCTTGAATGTGCGATCTAACGGCAGGTTTCATTAAATTCGTCTGATCCAAACTTGCTTACCATGATGACAACGTACCATTCTGGAGATGGGTGCTTGATTAGCTTCGTCCAAGTAGGCATTCATGTTCTTTCGCTGTGCAGACCTCATCAAAACTCGTGAGCTAATTTGGACTAACCTTTGCAGTGGTCAAGAGAATTTTCTAGGTGTGTAGGCCACCCAAATGGGAGTACCTGAAATGTCTACCTGATTGCTTCCATTGGACATGAGGCGACAAGTGAACGTAAATCTCTTTGCAGGGTAGTAATCATCAGCTTTTTATGTGAGAATATCAAACTCTGGTTTTCGCTCTGAGTTTATTAAATTGCAAATAAATTGCGACTATCTAGCCATTCTATTGGTTGTAGTGGTATAAATGTTAAGGATGGAAAGACTAATTCCGTGCCGTTAGCAGTCGGGTCCGCCGCAGTTACGGCAGGCACAAACCAGTGAATGTGAACTAACTCATTCCAACAATTTCCTTAACTGCCTTCATTGCCTCAATTATCTACGTGCCAGGGTGCATGTACGCAGCTTGCCCAGCTTTAAGCATCTTCACCCGTAGAATGAGGGTAGTTTCAAAAGGCACAACTCACCATGCTTTGCTCAAGTCACGGCAAATTATTACTTGTTTGGCTTCGTTTCTTTGACCCATGTGATTGGTATTTTGAGACCACCAAATTTTGTCTCTGCCTCATTTTTACCATGTTGCCCATTTATGTGTTGGGTGTTTGGTTGATGTGACAACTAAACGTAGATGCGTTGCACAGCATATGTGGGGTGCAATGAACACATTAAAATCATCGCAGTTACGCGCATGCCTTGCATCACGTGGACGTAAAGCTCTTGAATTTCGTTAGAGTACTCGTGAGCCACTCCTAAGCATTATAAGATGGTGAGCTATTTTGCTAGGCATTTGATAATGTGAGATTGGATTTGCACACCCATTCCAGTCCCAAAATACAATGAATGGACTTAAGTGGCGAAGGTTAAAGTAGTTAATGGGCTTGCATTGACATTCGCCTATGTATTTGCAAGACTGATGCGACGGAAAATAGATGCACGAAAGTCGGTCAGGGAAGTGGCACAGCATGTCGAAAGGTGGTGGCACAAGAAGGTAGAGGGAAGGATTCGTAATTTTAATGCTCAAAGAGCATCGTATTTGTTTGAAATGAAAGTGGTGAAGAGGCGGAATTGTGCGGCAGTGTGTTATAAACTCTTAGATTAAGAGAAGAAAGACAGCAACCATTGGGGCGGCACATTTCTTAAGAGAACGATTTATTTTTCGTTTTTTGTCTAATAATCGGCCTTACCACAGCTGTCACTGTTGTTTAAAGCATTCGCACCATAATGGTAGTTTACTAAGAGGAAAGGGGTAGTGCGGTAATGTGACTACACCGCGTTCCCTTCACCTAGCCATCCGTTCATAGAAACCGCTAACTGTGCTAAATTGCATCCCCGCAAGATTACTCACATTGTGCTTGGTCAGTGAAAGACGAACAAATAAGCGCAATGTTTATTCCATGGGCTCTTTTGATCCACGGATAAAATTGTGGTGCCAAAAGAGCAAAAACAGAGAGATCATGAAAAGATGGCGGTGGAATGGAGTTCATCAGTATTTACTTCCCGTAGACACAGCAAATAATATGTTAGGTAAATCTGAAGCAGAACAACCACAAATCCTACTTTCTCAAATAGATTATCAATGCATTGTCTAGCTAACCATCAGCTGCTGAAATCACTTAAGTATACTTGCATCACAGGTTGCTTAAATCAAGTTTTCTGCACCAATTTTTAGATATGCTAAGGAATCCACCTGGATAATCAAAATAGTGGCCTAGGAGTAGATGCCTTCATTATGAAGAATATCAGAAATGGTGAGTGCAGTGAATATTTATAAGAATTTCACTGGGAAGAAACAAAAATTGCAAGATGGGCAAACAGTGCCAAGCATTAGGATGAAAATAAAAGACATTGTAATAGAAGCATGCCTCTTGCCATTGTCATTGGCTTCACCGTTGACATGCGCAAATCAAGCAGCAGCACGTGTTGCAAGTGGCATGGTATTCTGTCAGATTAACAGTACATTGATGTTACCAACAAAGCAACTTTTAAAACGTAAGGGCCTTATTTCTAGAGTTTGGCGAGAAGTTTTCATAAGGTTTACCGGAAAACTATCTATGACCCAAAATACTTGATAGCTGCTTATTGCGCGTTCAATATTTTAGCTACTAATAAGCGTTCATGTTGAATAGTAATGTGCGAATCCTGATTGGCGATTTTCACGTGTTACTGTTTCTTTGTAGAGCAGCTCCTAACAAGATCGCGAATGTAAGCGTGGCCTATAATATTATAAAAGCTGTCAATTCTTGAATTCCACAGCCGTCGAACATGCCAGTGACAAAATTTTTGTGTAATATTTTGGTTGATCGAGTGCATAAAGCCTGAATATGTAAAGTTTGTTTTACCCCTTTAGCGACGCTCTGCACTTTATCATCTCGACTAACTGCCACTGCTGAGGCGCAGATGGCGAGTAAAGGAAAGGGTCCACAGGGTGGGAGAACAGGTCTAATCCACAGGTCACAGTCTTCTAATTGGCCGCTTTGAGACAGTTCTGGTGCTCCTGGGTCACCACTTTATCGTCACTTTGTCCGTTGAATAGACGGTATATGAAGACTAGTGTTGCAATCGTTAATATAACGCAAACTCCTCAGATGGAAGAGAATTTGTTGCCGTAAGTATACTCTAAAGGCAAAAAACGAGTCTCGCCGCCTCTTCTTACCTCACTGATGGATTGTACACGCTTTCAGGGTCTGAACTGGCGAGGTATTCAAATAAGACTGGAGAATAAATAGCTTTAAACTGCACCCCCGCCTAGCCAAGGAAGCCGCCATGCTTGTAAGCGATTCTGTTTTTACTCTAGAAGACTCAAGCAAACATGCAGTCCTAGTTAAGCCGACCTTAGAACACGCGACATATCTAAGGTCGTTTTTAGAAAATTTTGGATCAAGTGTCTCAAATTAACCGACTAGAAGTCCAGCAATTTTAAAGCTCAACTACTGGGTCGGTATTTGAAGCCGTAGTCGACGCATAGGTACAAAAAATATTTGGGCAAGACAAATGGCTTAATAAAGCGCAAATAAACAGGGAAGAAAATGACAAGAAGTGGCTGGTTGCTTATAATGATAGATAGGTTCTCTGGAAATAGGGGAAAGCTGACATAAACAGAGGTACTTTAAGTCTACGTGGCGACTAAAACTGCAGCTGATTCGACTACGCATTGCTTCTTTGTAAGCATTGAAATTCCAAATAATAGAGAAAATCTCCGGCATGGTTTCCCAATGTTTTCCACTTTGATGGACTATTTGTTGATGGTTATATCCCAACTTCAGAGCGCCTCCATATAACGGTGCCGAATTGTGCGATGCTTGTGAAGTACATTCTATCAGCTTCCCGAAACTGTAGCAGGTTGCCTTGCATTTTAGCCAATTACTTTCCATTTGTGTGTGGCTCAGTGCACCTTGCCGTTTGCTTATTGGCCGCTAAAGGTTTCAGCTTGTACGATAGTCTAAATCATTGGTAAGTCCGTGCCAGTAAATTAGTGTATCGGTTCCTCATTGACGCCGTAATAAGCAAAAGTGGCATGGAAAAAGGGAAACTTACTTCCCTGCAGATGGACTAAAATGTCATTAGCACAGCCGGAAGCGTAAGCGTGGCCTCCATAAGCTGAATTTTTACGTGGATGAACAAACTCATTACGAGACTACATGGCAAGACGTTTTGGTCCCTATAAATGGTCTTTTTGATCAAAGCCCCAAGTATAATGATGTAGGTGTGAAATTATTCGCAGTAAAAATGTGGAACCGCTATGCGCAGTAGCAAACACTGGGCTTATTCATGCCATGCTAAGACCTTCACTCTTAAGTCGTTGCAGCACCGACATTGATGCGTATGCATAGGAATTCAATTATCTCCTACTGAAGGCTTAAATGATTGCATCTCTACACTGCATAAAACGGTGACATGGCTTTTGACACAATCAACTGCTTGAGCTACAACCAAGGCCATCTGAACCTTCTTCAATCACACACAAATTCTGTATGCGCTTTTAATCTTCCATTAGTCTCACGTGTACTTAAACCCTGACTTCAAAGCAAATTTACGAATATAGGCCTGAATTTGACACTTTTACCTCCTCTCACCAACTCAGCCCATTCTCATTACCAAATTATTACTTTCGGATTCTCGGCGACTTGTTGAAATTTGTTTTTACGATATACATGCCTACTGTGAGCATCGTGGGCAGGCTTAGCCAGCTTCACATATTATTTATATACGGTCCAAAGCAACTCCTACGAATTCCACGAGTAGAGGAGAAGAAGAAGGGATAAATATGCGGATGGGCAATTTAAAAATAGAGCTAGAGTCGTGCCGGTCATGAGATTCAGAGATAGGCGAGAATGTCAGCAGGCTCAGACAGACGATGTTGGCTTTGCGGCCACAATGCCCCCTGATCCCATTGCGGTAGTGTACTAACCTTCGTCAGCGGTGCGCTCTTATGTAGTATTTCGGAGAGAAGAAATCAGGTTATTACGCAGTCTATTGACTAACTGCTCTGACCACACCCAACTGTCCTCTGATTAATCTCCATGATTGGCTCTGCTACGATTAAATTGTCTATTCCCGAACCATATTATTCTTGAATAAAATTATGCAGCACACAAAATATTAGACTTTCCATTCATAAGAATATTTTAGTTATCATTAGGTATGCATTTTTGATTCTAGGCCCATCTTCAGGAAAATTGAAGATAACGAAAGCATTGCAGCGGCTACAGAAGTAGCTGACACTCCAATTCCAAGTTTCATAGCCTCGTCGTATACCACTTTAGTGATAAGTGATTTATCGTTCCTTCCTAATGTTTGTGAGACTCTAAGCAAATTCCTAAATAGATGATACTAGACACCTGCTACTAACGTGGTTTCTTAGCGATCATCCCTGCGAGGCCGTTTCCGCTGAAATCTTTGTCCTGACGATTAGATTTTTGGCATGACTGCAGTAAAACGATAAAAAGCGAGTCTTTTTGGTCTCTAATGAATTTACCTCCAACGATACATACGTATCTGATACCAGCAAATGCAATATACTAGGTTTTTCAAGCCGCGCTTCTAAATGCAATGTACAAGCTCATGCGATCAATTTGCGTTACAATGCGTGGTGTCTGAGGCTCAGTCGACCATCGACTAATAACTTATCTATGCACTTATTAATAAGCTAATGCCTTAACTCTTACCCCTATTGTGAGTTTTATGCCAAATCTCTGTAATGACTGTGGTAACACCAGTTGATTTATAATTCCATCCAATGCCTGTGGCAGGTTCTCGTTCTTTGAGGAGATTATTGGTACTCAATGCATCAAAGAATGTTGGATCTCTTACACTCTGTTAGTGTTTTAGCAGGACACTGGGTTTTACACTCGAATACTCAATTGCATGAGCTAAGGTCTTTCATTTGAGACTTATTTTGCAATGGCAGGCCCTTCATTCAAATCGTCGCAATAACAGCCCAGCTGGTACAGTTCCTTGCTACCAATAGACTGCACTGCGTCGTGGTTCACAGACTGGTAGTTCGCTCGTTAGCATACTCTTTCCAGCTTACGAGAGCATAATAGTAGTTTATTGGAAACTACTATTCTTTATGGAAGGAACCATTTCTCCTGCACGTTAGTGCAATCAATTTACAAAAGAGTTGGCAGCGATAAATGTTTGATCTCATAATTTAAATGTGCTTCGGAGACGTGGAATAACTCGCATATTTACATCGCAGCTTTACTGATGTAAAGGTGTAATATTAAGTGTTTATATGCAAGAAGATTGCAGTACTCTTTATTTGTGAGTGATAAGATTCGGTTTGAACATTTTCGAGGAGAAAGTTCTGTAGTATTCGTGCCTATCGATTGATACCACATGGAGTTGTGGTGAATCCTACATTCCAAATTGCCCCATCCTATATTAAACTCTTTGCTTTCGTTGATTCTGGTCATTGCATTTTGAAATCGATTGACATTTTTATTTGGGGAACGCTCAATTTAATTGATACCTTCCGAATTCGGTGTGCACTTTTTTAAAACTTCATGGCTGAAGGGTCCACGTTCCCAAGCCGATCAATGGATCGTTGGTCTAATCACGCATTTCTGGTCTCTGGATCATTTCTTTGTCAACCACAATGCCTCATGTATGACTGTGTTACCTTCATGACACGCGGGCTTCCAAGGATGTCATATTTCCATCGCTACATTATTGGTGAGTTAAAATGTGCGTCTGGCAAAATGTACGGTGGCTTGGATTATGAACAGATGCACGTGTGTAGTGCTGCGATTAAAATATAAATTGAATGCTGCAATTTGAAAAGCCGATGCCAGTGTTCCATCAAATAGGACGAACAAATTAGTAACAGTGAATCACGAAGCCTTATCACCACACCGACTTAATAATGATTTGTTAAGTAAATCCGACAGTTATTTTCCTAATGCCGTTCCATAATGTTGAAGGTGAGACTACAAAAATATATTTGGTTCTATCAGGTGGCGGTCGGAATGATGCTCTGTTGCAGGGCAACAAAGCTGATCAATCGCAAGTCTTTACGAGGTTTAGCTCAAAGTTGTGTGCCTGAGTCTTTTTTGTAAATGGCAATTGGAATGTGCAAATGACTCAGTGTAGTGATAGCTGTTTGAATAGTTGGGCTTTCCATTGAAGAGCTAAGATGCAAGTATGGATAAAAAGGAAGTGCAGAGACTCCATAAAAGCTGCGGGTCTCTTTAGACACCAAGACCTCACCATTAGTGAGAGTCGTGGCTGTTGCATCTTTTCTATTTCCTTCTGCACAAAGCAGATCCCCTGAAATGCCTAAATTTGAGTAATGCAGCATTTGTTTCATTTTCGGCGGACGAGATAACAATATTCAAACAAAAGTAAAAGCCATGAAAAACAGACTTTATTTTGTACTTACCTGATGAGAGATAGCTTCTTAAATGGTGCATTAACGGGTAAATTTAAAAAAAACACCACGGCTCTCTCAAAGTATAAAAGAGAACCTTCAAATGAATTCTGCACTATGGAGGGCCTCGAAACACATTTTAATTAGAGAACCCGTATGTTTGCACGAGTGTTTTGTGGTGTCTAAAGAAGCAAGGCTATAAAAAAGTGCCAAGCTTGCATAATCACTAGTAGAACTGAATAATCGACTGCATGATGAGGAGAGTTAGGCATGATTTTGAAGCGCATCACCACCTTAATTTCATGTCAAAGCCAAGATGATGCTTAAGGCGATGTCTGGAGTGGACTTTAAGTTTCCCCGGTGCCTAAGTGGAGAGAGATCACTTAGAGACAAAAAGGATTCGCTTTTCACCGTTCTACTACAGCCACGCTGAAAATCGAATCATCAAGCTAAGAAAAAGCCTGATGGATGCACAAAAACAAGACTATCAATAGACGGCCTATTATCAGCAACCGGTCTAATATTATTCTAGATGTTGAGTTTAATCATTATTATCTTCTAGGCAATGGATTCTTGCAAATCGATTTTACATATTCCTACTTGATTGTATTGTGTTGCTTAGTTGAAGTTCCTCTGGTACTTTGTGGCATGAACTGCATTCACTTGATGAAGCATCATATTAAACAGGTGTGTGGGCAACAGGTGATGAATGGACCTTTTCTGACCAGGACCCTCAGACGTTTCCATCGACTTACCTAAGCGGTGCACTTTCCACTAAACGCTAAAACAACGCAATCGTGCGCCTGCGGTCGATGGTAGAGGCATCACTTCAACTGACATTACTCAATGTAATCCAGTGGGATGCACAACATCTACGCATTGAGAAGAGCAAAGAGGATGAGATGCAAAGGCATTTTATTGCATGTAATGCCACAACTGCGTATAGATGGGGACAGGTGGATTAATAGCAGTGAGAGGGGTAAGACGAAGAGAATTGTAGACGAGTAAAGTGCAATAATGTTTGCCAGTAACATGACGTGCACTGCAGCCGTCACCAGTGCGTGGGCTAACTTTGTACGACGTACCGAAATCTCATGGGTTGACAGAGTCCAGAAGCTACCACCCTGTACGGTCATTGGCATCTCTAATGTCGGTTGGATGGGTATGAAACGATGTTAGAGCGGTAATCAAACCTACACAGATCAGCAATGATCTTTCGTAAATACGCTGCGACGATTTGTTTTGCAAGGCGATGGGATGCGCCTGAAAAATTTATATTACCGGTGGTCAAAGGCGGTTTCGACCATGAAATATGTATTGCAGTGAAGGCTTATTGGTCACGTGCATAAAGTACCCCTATACTCGTTGAGACATTTATAATGCCGTACTGTATGAGGTGTATTTCAGGTATGTGGATCCATTCTAAAAACACATGCTCCTATTATGAAGAGCTCCTGATCTCTGTTAGATAATTCGTTTTACGATTTTAATAAGTGCTTGGCTTGCCAGTATAATCAGCCAAACCTCGGAGGCATAAATGAACAAATCCCTAATCCGCATCTCAAAATGACGCATTAGAAGCACACTTAGACTAGTTATTTCGTTTGCATCCTACGCCATAATAGGAAATCGCATTCCTGTATTAATTATTTTCTCTCTGGAAAATGAAGCAACGGACGAATCGTAGCTCAAATGAACTCATTTGAATTGCACTAAAATTGGGGCAGACTGCCCCTAGAGTGGCACGAGATTTGAAATGTGGTGACTAACCTGGCTGCAGACGTAAAAGGCTTGCGTGTTAAAGTGGCTAGGATGATAAAGCACTCAGAAATGAGGTAATATTAAAAGAATAGCTAGCTTTGCTCTCACCATTGGCACTTCTAGCTTAGTTAAACGTACACAGAGGCCTTTACCTTGTCCTTAGAATGCCTTTTCTTTAGTGGATGTGCGAGAGAGCGCTTTAGCTCGGGCTGCGATGAGCGGAAATGCAAGGCCTGCGTATCATGTCAGCAGCTGTAAAACTTTGGACGTTACCATGCCTAACTAAGACATGGTATTAACCGAGATGTGGTCCCAGGCCTATCACCTCCTTTTGGAAGGAAAACTGTGGCGTTTGAAGTGTTTAAGGCCCGTAACATCGAAAGCTATATGCCCTCAAAGTTGAGAGGGGTGCGAGTCATTGATGGGCCAGATGATAGAGAAAGCTATCTTGCATATTAGAAATTAAGATCATGCTACGCCACTGGTTTAATGGTGGTCTCAGTTCGATTATTCTCCTTCTCTTGTATACACTTCCATACGGTAAAGCAGGCCATTGACCCCTTGTAGCAATATTAAATGAGCCACCAGCACCGCATCACCAATTGGACATTAGCTCTGGCGATAGTACTCCACCGGCTTGACCTGTGGTTGTCGTGGCTTACATTGAGAGTACTACAAGCCTTTCATTGGCGTAGCTAATGAGGGATTTCCACGCCACTACTAAGAAAGGAATAAAATGGCCCCAACCTAACTGGCTGATGCACACATCGCATCAACCAATTGGTATCGACAGGACTTATTCATTTATTTTTCATCCGTTTCTTTGTCTTTGTATTTGTGTGCCTTTGTAGAGCCACAAGCCCACACTCCACTTACACATACTTATACAAATTGCGTGAAACCGGCGGCAACGTATTTATAATCTTCTCATGGTGTTTAATAGTTTTGAGCAAATCAGCGCGTCAATATTAATCGTTTTGTATCAAAACCAGGAAGAAAGTCAATCTAAAAGCCTCGGTCAGCTTCCATATAACACGCGCATTCATTCCCCGGACACATCCTTTTTCTCTCTTTTCCCCATGTGTAGTACTCCTTAAACATGCTTTGTGCCAAAATTGACGATAAGCAGTCATGCCAGTGGATTCCTTGGTTAGAGTTGGAAAAATGAGTAGCGCAGTGAACAAAGTTAAATCAGAGCTAGGAAAATAGCAGGATTAGTTAAGGGACTGATAAGGTGAATTTATATTCATAAACCTAATAAATGCATCAGAGTCACGGCGCTAGCATAGTTGACTAGCTTGCAAGTTACCCTGTGAATCAAGACTAGCAGTCGAGGTATCATCCTTTACACAGGAAACTCTATCTCGGATCCCACTCAGTGAGGTAATTTTGGTCAAGGAATTCGCTTAGTAAAGCACGCATTTATGATAACTCACTTCGTCGCGTGTTCAATGGAGCAGTGCTGGATGAGCATTCATCTGTTTTCGGAGACCAACTTCATTACAGCAAAGCCAAGATGACATTTCTTACTCATGGATGCATTGGCACTCTCGCCGCTATATATTAGAAAATTGCGACAAAGAAATTTCTTTCTGAGCCTACTTTCCTCAAAAGCAGCAACCACGTCTAGTATGTCTGCCTTACTATTACCTCTTCAACTTGTTTTCCTTTTCTTCCACATTCGGAGCAACTTTCACAGCGGAATGGTGCAAAAAGTGCCTTAGAGACCGGAAAATGTATAAGTTGCGCGCAAATGACGCAGTGCCTGACTTTTGCTTACGTAGTGATTGCTAGGTACAGCCCCGATGCGAGCATTTAAAAAAACTTTAATTTTTGTCGCAAAATTCTGCAGGCAAACATGCTGCGTTCAGGTGGAAATCAAAGAATTAGCTTGTGAGTTCGGCAGTGGGAAACTCAGTTCAGCCTCTGACAACAACGTCTTTGGCATGCCATCCTTGTCCCAAAAAGCATATCGTTTTTCACATGCTTTATATTCTTTATTCTCAGCACCACATGTTTTGATATCTCTACCTCGGTCTTATAACATTTTATCGGAAATCCATCCCACGTATGGCACTAATCAGAACAAACTGATAGAAGTAAAGATGAGGTTCCCATTTCTTTATTGAGCGTAATTCTGCTAGCAAAGCTCACAGCTGAGTACTAAGGCAGCTTCCTAAATCGCACTGAAACATAGAAAAAGGAGTGTGCATTTTGTTATGTTCGCATTTAGGTGTGCAGTGCATAAAAAACTAGTGGCATCTATAATTGCACTCAACTATTGGTTACATGATACCACCGTGTCTCTGCATAGTCCTGCCTAAGCTACCAATGAGATTTGATGTTGCGTGATGAATTGTTTGCCCTAAATTGTCAGTCAGGCAACGCCTAACTGGTTTTGCACAGGTGAATCTACTTTTGTAAGACCCACCACAAAATCGTTTTGCAGCATACTAATAACCTTCATCAGTGATTGTTCTTGCCTACTAAGCCACCAGTTCTATGTAAAAATATAAGCGAAAGACTGCCGAGAACTCACAAATTTGGTAATATAACAGCATCAACTTGCGTTCTAAGCAAGCATTGCGAGCCAAACACCTGCAAAGTAGAAGAAACCATGGCCTTTCAACATACAGTTATCGCAAAATAGGTCTGATAAATGAAGCAATACCTACAGAAATGATGTGAACGCATGTGTTCGCCCAAAGCCTCCAAGGTCATAAATTCTAGGTAGCATTCTGTGCAGTGAAGGCGTATTTTTGGGTTCTCCATCCGCATGACTGCAGTGTGGCACAGCAAAACAATTTCGGGAGGAGTTGGCATGAAATGCTAGTGCTATAGCTAAGGAGCTGAAGGTCAATGGACTCTAACTCACAAATATGCGAATCGATGAAGTGGCGGATGAGCAAATCAAAGTCTTCAAAGTCAGTTCGACAACAGAAGCACACGTTGTGTTCCCAAGCTAATTTTGAGGTTTAAAAAAATGCATTCGTATTAACTTTAGCAGGCATGCTGACTGAATGGAAAAGATAATGGTGAATTTGTAAGTTTTCTCACCTCTCTGATGACGTAGGAGCATTCCGAGGGTTTCGTAATGTCTTGTGCAATTCGGACAATTGAGAATCAACCTTACTATAATACATGAAACATTTAAAAAGAGATGCTGAATCTGTGCTGCGATTTGCCTAATTTAACCGCCCTTTACACAGGTCTACATCTTTTGCATTAATACAGGCATTATCCCACCCTGTACAAATAAACTCTTCATGACCTAACTCCACACTCCCATCCATTAATGCACATAGTTCTCCATAAAGACATGCTTTTGATCATGTATGCGTTCATGTACAAGGCATATAAGGTGTTGTTGCATAGAAAGGATAAATTCAAAAGTATAATATTCCTACAGTGGTGCACACGGTCCAAGTGTGCAAATAATAAGATAATGTTTCTGGATTGCGCTGAGCACAGTCCGCAGATGCCGGTACCCATTTTGGTCATAAGAAGGGTGAGTTGTACGCGAATCTGTGACCGAGTATGAAGCGAATGTGATTAATGAGCAGGTAGATCTTCTGGATTAGTCCTTAGCCAGACGTCCGATTGCATGGCACGACAGTGAAGATGGTGTGCATTGGAGCTTGAGCCGTTTGCTGCCCTACAGTGATACAGCCATTGTTGTGGTGGTCTTTGGAATATTTGCTAAGCCTGGAGGCCAAGTGAAAGATAGTTGCTTCTTCTTTTCACCTAAAGGGTAGTGGTTTTAACATTTAAAAACGCGTAATTTTACATTGCTTTCATTTACAGCCTTTAATATTGTTGCACTGGCATTTAAATTGCATTTAAATTACACATAATTCCTTGGATGCATAATTTAGTAAAACTGCGTAGAAACACCAGCTTCACTGTCTTTATGTCGTTTGATGTTTGACGTAAAATCCCTATTTCCATCTTTGCATGGTTTTGCCATGGTTGTATCATTTTGAGTTTATGGTTTCCGAATTTCACTAGCTACCTGAATGACGGCTCTTGATTGTCAGTGTTTTATGGCAGCTGCCTCAATGATCCTAGTAAAAGAGGATTTAGAAGACTGGTTTCTAAAAAGGACTGATTTTCTACCATTTAACCAGTTGGTCTTTATTTGACATATCTTTGCTTTGGCTGAAGCTAAATGTTTTGTCAAATCCCCTTGTAATCAAGATTCTTTAAAAGCACCTATAGTAGCAGTGTTTATCAATGCCTGATAAACCAGGAAGTTTCCTTGGCTTTTTGAAATTTAGGTTAGTCTTAGCAGGCAGAAAGGTGCTCATCGGTAGCTGTTTAACTGCACACGCGATGAAGTAAGTCGTCATAAATTCTCAATTCACCAGGCAAAGTTCCTAGCCAAAATAAACTCTCAGAGAAGAATTGAGCTTGAGTTTCTGGTGGAGTGGATTATTACTTGACTGCTGATCTTGCATCACAAATTAACTTTCACCACTTATATCATCATTTTGTTTGCTGAATAAAAGGTCCACGAAATCTAGTGTTCCACTCATTAAAATAACGCGCACTCCTCAAGGGACTAGATCCTGTTGTCATGAGCTTGTTCTAAACGCATAGAGCACTTCTCACCGCCTCTTCCTGATTCACCGTTGGACTGTGCGCATTTGCAGCGTCTGAATCCAGGCGAGGTATGTAGATAGGGCTAAAAGCATAAATGGCTCTTAAAAGTAAAACTGATTCAAAGTTGACTGGATTGCTATTGATTGCTTGGGCATAAAACATCTCATCCCATTTAAGCCCTATAAACACCAACAAATCCATACCGCATTTCTGCTTAGGTAATGATGATACCATGCCCGAAAATAACTCTTTTTCACTTCAGAAAAATTAACTAAGCATGTGGTCCTAATTGAACTGACTTTAAAATACGTGACTTACCTAAGGTTGTTGTTCGAAAAATTCAGATTGAGTGCCTCAAAGGAACTGATTAGTAGGATCAAAGCGATTTCCAGCAAGTCAGACAGACAAATGATTATAGCTTTGTGACTGGCTAGCTAAATAAACTAGAGAAGAACACGAGAGCAATTAAGTGAGTAAACGTATTTGTGGCTATGTAAACCATCCTTTTAGCAAAAGCTACTAATGAAAATTGCGATAATGGAAAAGGATGCCATAAGTCGGGACGGAAACGGGGGTGTAATATACTCACTGCAGTGAAGCTGAATTAGAACGATGGGAATGCAGCCAATTAAAAAAAAAACGGAAGTAGGGTGATAAAGCTGCGACACTAGGCTTTTATGTATAACTACGCGATATTCATCAGTCAAATGTCAGCCACTGCAGTAAGGCTGTGCCAAAAGGAAGCTTTTCGTCATCAAGGCTTTTTATTGTTCATACTGTGCTCAAGAAGTTAGTCATCTAGAGCACTGCTTCCATGTCTGGACTTTCACTGTATGGGCAGGATATCAGAACAAATAGACTTCAACAAAGCAAATGCCTATGGATGGCCTTGATATGTGTGCATATTAACGACGCAGGACTTCCCAGACCACACTATTATTTTGACAATAAAAACTACTTGTGCTGCGTAAAACTGATAGTGATGGATAGGGTTATAAGTATTTGAAGGTGAAATTAGATTGCGAGTAAGCGAGGGTACCAATCAATAAAAAGTCTAACAGCGGATCCTGTCGAAATAGGCAACTAATTGCTTTAGCTGATACGCGATGCAAATGAGAAGTCAAAGGTAGTATTACGTTATCATCACGTGACTACGGATTGGATGCAGAGTACCAATTTTGATCATGTGACCACTGCCGAAGTGCTGGCAGGAGAGAAATTATCTGTCTTGAAAACACTTTCTTTGCGTGACTGTGCTGAAGTAAAGAAAGTAGATTTTGGCCATAGCTAATCGAGGAAAGACAGCGGCCAAACTAGCCTCGACCTAGTAATCGAACTTATCATAGTTGCTATCCCTGGTTAAAGCATTCTTATCATAATGGTGGTTTGCCAAAGGGAAGGGATAGTGCGGTGTTGTGTCGATACCGCGTTTCTACAACTAAATCATTCACTCACACAAGCCACCGATACTGTCAAACTAAGCTCCTGCAAGATGGCGCACATTGTGTTCGGTCCTTAAAAGGACAAAAATATAAGTGCCGGTCTTAATTAGCAAAATCTGTGTTTGCTATCGCTATGTCATGTCACTGAGAGGTCTTGCAACGTAGTTGCTGCATTTAGTAGTTAATTTAATTGGAACATCATAGCGGCCATTGCTGAACCACAATTGAATGACAGAATGAATCCTGGTTGGCTTCATTAGAGAAATAATCTCATTCGACCCGATCCTATAAACATTATTGACGGTTATTGAATGTGCAACCGGGTAGGTATCCAAAAAGTAAACACTAAACACTTATTTAAAATATGACGCGATTGATTTTAAATGCAACTGCTTCACTTTGTCTTCTTTGGTCTTACGTCGAGTCAATCGCAAACATAGTTGTCAATCAAAATAAAATCTTTGTACAATTTTTATTGTCTTTAAACCTGCTCTCCTCGCATTCATTTCCTCATTATGCGATTAACATGGCTACTTTCCCAACGATGCTAAAATCCAGATTCCTGCACAAATCTGGGTTTGTTTTCTGCCCATAGCTTTCTCAGAACACTTTGCTCATTTACACACAGATTGCCTGCCTTGTTTTCAACTTCTTTTTACGTTTCAATTGTTGCGTTTGTATTTATTAATCGCCTATATTCATTTTTTACATCCATCCACTAAGTTTTTGTCCTTCGTTCCAAGTCTCGTCAATACCAAAACAATGCTTAACACTGCTAATGAAAAACCATAGCACGTTAATAGGAGCCAATAATGAAACATCAATTCCTTGCCTTCTCCAGTTAAAACTTCGACCCCTTAGCGCCGGTATAAGTAGCAAATCTGACCATTTGGTTATGCCTAAACATTCCGATGTTACGCAATAAAAATGTAATGCTCCGCACTTAAACTTTTCATAATATATTTTAATGATCGCATTATTATTAGAAATACCTGCTTGCACTTTTCATTCGGCTAACTTTTGGCCATCATACCTTGCCTTTTTCTTTTCCGTGTTAGCCTCAAGCTCCTAACTTTTCCCAATCATCCAGGAGCAAATATCAATCAGTAAGCAAAATTTTAAGCGCGCTCATGAATTCTGCTTACTGATAGCAATCCGTCTCAATAGAGCGCTATAACTGCTCTGAGAATTCAAAGTGCAGTTACGCGCGACCTGTCCCTGATGGCTGAGGATGATTCTATAATTGCAATTCAGTGAGTGCAGTTCTTGTCTGCATGAGAAGACCGCAGTGCTCTTATCCGCATTTGATCACAACCAACTTCACAGATTTAAGCATGCCCGTCTAACCATGGACGTATGCTCCATGCGATGTCGCACTAGGAACGCATATATCGGTTAAAAGCACCGAAAGTAGCATTTGTTAATCAATGCCCAAAAAATAAGTATCCAACGTATAGGCATCCTGCTTGCATAAGTGAGTGTAGCTGTGCTATAGGTATGATTTGCATTATCAGCCAAATAAGATATTTAGAGAATGGGTATAGATATTACCACTATGACTGTATAACCCATCCGGTAAACCTTGTGCACTTCTGCAAGGGAGAATCACTGTACAACTTGGGGTGCTTAATGCCTGTCGGACATTAATTATTGCAGCCATTATTAACGGATGGAGAAATGAATCAAAGGAAATGGTGTTCGTAATTTAAATTCGGAATATCAAGCAATTAAGTTGCGTCTACACTTCTAACCAACATCTTTGAGGAGCTGCTAACATGCATCTAGCTCGTATCCAATCCGTTCTAATCCATTCCGATCAACTGCTTTGTAATAAACATCCACTTATAGTCAGCTGGCGAACCGACGAAATACAAGGGACCACTTAATTGATGAAACAACAGGCGATTGCCAATCTAGGCATTTTATGGTCTTTTGTTAACACATGTGAGTCATGGTTATCCTATTCGAAGTCAAATTTTTGTGGACAATACTGTCACATACGGTCAGCTTCATAACTTCTGCCACTTTACATGCCTTTATAAGCTACGTGCATTCGAACACGCATGCAGTAGAATCTGAGCCCGCTCACAGAATGGAAAGGTATGGAGAGTAAGAGGTGTTGAATTTGGCACATTGCATCACTTATTACTGGATCTTCACCAACGTCACCAAAAGGAGAACGATTAGATTAGCGAAGTCGACAGCAAAGCATCGGTGAGGGGACTCAAACCCGTAATTTTCTACTTAGGAGGCAGACGCCCTATCCATTAGGCCACACCGCTCTCGGGTGAGCACGACTCCCCCTAATACTGGTTTCGCCACTCTTCCACATCTCCCCTCCGTCTTTCTAAATATCTTACACATCACTCCCATCGTAAATCCTATCGATTGACCGGTACAATTTAACAAATTCCAACCCATAATCTGTGAATATGTCTCTTCAATTGCATTATTAAATTATTTGTTTCGTTCATTTTAGTTTTTACCCTTTCGAGGAATCGCTGTGTTTGTTTCTATGCATCAGCGTAATCGATGTTCTGCCGCCCGTAATAATTGCAACTGCTAACAAAAGCCTCTTCACTTTGGATCGTTATGCACTGTCCTCGAATCCACTGCCGTGGCATTTTTGATCTTATGAAGGCTGCGTTGATACCCGGAGGGTCCCTCTTGCGATACCTGCCCAGATATTGATGCTCGATCGTAGAATCTTGCATCTGCTACTGAACCCAAGTAGCAGATGCGCATTTCTTGACAGCAGTGATTTCTAAACAAAAAGCGCTAAAAACGCTGCTTCTCGTATTCCCCAAAGCCTAATTCAAGCGTCTAACAACGCTAGGTGTCCAATATAAGGGTGTAGAGTTTAAATAATAGTTTGGGTTCTAGGAAGTTGATGGCAGGCAAATGTTCTGAGGCTTACTAGTTGCACACATGATCAGCTGACTGAGATCGTTGATTTTATTGCGCAGAGTTTCTTTAGGATGATGGCTGGTTGGGCTCTTACCCTGAACTGAAAGGTTACTCACCTGTTGACGCTGAACTCTTGTGAGCCTAGAAAGGCATGTTCTGATAGGTAATGAAGTTACTTAGTGCACTTCAACATCCTCAATACTTTTCCATTTTAGTGAAAATGGTCACTGATAAGAGACCGCTCTTAGTTATCGATAACAAGCTGAACAACATCGGCCGATATCAGAGTCATGGAGGACATTGTCGTCTTTGTTACCAAGAGTGACCCCTGCAGAAGTGCACAAAGGATTAACAGGACGCTTACAGAGGGGGAAATTCAGTGGTTTTGATTCAGCCTTTCAAGCTCAGGTTGACGTGGATCAGATGGAATGAACATCACATAGGCTGCACACACCGTACTGTCAGGAGTCTCAGCTAGTAAGCAGCTTCTGTCTGATTTAATAGCAGCCTCTTTACTCTCCACTTGCAAATGTAACACTATTTTCATCCAGTGCTTTGCAATGCAACAGTCAACATTTAGCCGTGTGTTACTCATCGGTTTACCTTACGTTAGCTTCACTACACTGAATTGGTTTTGATCAAATCGCATTAGCTTTGAGGACTTTTTGATAAGAGTCCTTCGAGTGAATTAAATATAGGCACAAAAATGTGCATACCATCAGTAGCTTTAGCGATACCGTCATGAGCAGGATCAAATTGATGTCAGCGACCGTTCTACATCGTTGCTTATTCATACTCTAAGTCTGCAAATGACGTCGACAAAACTCAGCTATGTCTCCTAATGAGCAGATGTCAATAAACCCACGGCTGGATTTCATCCCACTTCAACAGTGATTATTAAAATTCATTTAGTTAAAACTTCCCTGGATAGATGTTCACATTTATAAAATAATTGTCCCATTCGGCAAACATGGAGTATCATGCTGCAGTGCTGACACATAAATCAGTGGAATTTAGCACTTAGTTATGTAGACGCAAATTGCGATAGTTCATAGTGCATAGTTTTTTGTCAGTGGGGAGCCCTTAAGCATCTCTTTGAAGCTCTTTCTCTCCTGCATTGGCGCTGCTCTCTGCTTTGCGTTCTCTTCGCCTTTCACGGGAAGGAGCATCACTAAAAGCCGCAGTCGATGTCCGACACCCAGCCGGTGCATCAATGGCAAGTGGAGAGTAGGGGTGTAGGCAATTCAGCAACTGGTTTGTGGATTTAAAACAGTCATCAAAAATACGCGAAGTTCTTACTTTGTAGTAATGGAAAGGACATTCTGAGACCATTTCTGGCTTTTCTTGCCACTGTTATTGGTTCATTTATTTGCCAAGATTGGTGGGGGCAGGCTAAGACGACCACACATGCGTCCTGCCCGCCAGTCAATGTGACGTTCTTCCTAGGCCAGGGTGACGATTTTCAGGTGTTGTCGACCTGCCATCACTCAGGCACTAGCCTTCTGCATGTGCGTCGTTCGCGTCAGGCGCACCCATACATCATCGCAAAACACACGAAGCAGGCACTCTTCGCATCGAATGGATTGAGAACAGTTTTCTGTACAGCGCAGCTAGTAGTGAACTCGCACATCTCAGCATTACCTAAAGAGCACCAAAATGGGGTGGTTCTAGTGCGAATCAGAGCATTTACTGATAAGTGGACGATTGCGTAGGGTGTTTTATAAACAAGAGTGTAGTGTCTCATGCTGAAAGCGGCTCATTGGCAGTTTCTTTCAGGTTCAATGCCGCAATAAATCCTATTATAAGTGGCGAAATACTGCAAATAAATAGCTTCCTTATTCCTAGTTAACATCGAGTGTGTAATCAGGCAGGTTGAGGGCAAATTGGTGAGCAAGATTTGTTGGCAATATCAATGAAGCAGCAGTTGAGTCACAGAACTGAAGCGGATCATGGTTAAGCAATGCTCCACCTGTGCTTGACGATTCTGCCAAAATATTAAGGGTTGTCATGCGTCTCGCAAAGTTTTGATAAAGGGGATTTCACGGCAAGGTAAGTTATCCGTGGTGGTAGCCTTCAAATGACACGGCATGCGTATTGGCTCGTTTTGACCTCGAAACCGCATTGCTGCGTGGATTCAAGTTAAAGCTGGGTTGCTTCACGGCTCCGTTGCGTCGACCAACAAGAACGTCTTGAGGTCTTTTATTCAATTAATTCCACGTTCCAATGATGGGATGTCGTCTGGCTCACTGTTGAAGCCTGATTGTAGCTTGTATTTAAATGAAGCAACCTTAGGCAATGTATGCATTTTTCAGATATTAGTCCTTTTGATTGCCTAGAGTAACTCTTCGAGACATGTGCATTGAAAGTTTGTTGATCTCATACAGATTGCAATCGGATTGTCAGACAGGCATTTGTAAGTGAGAAGATTGGGAATCTTTTCTGTGCACGATAGCATCAAAGAAAGCGGGGGGAAGGATGGGCACACGAGCAGCACGCATGTGAAGAGGGTGATAGGCAATGAGGGCGGTGTTGTGTAGAAGTAATGGATGGCAACGCGTCGCGACGGCGCGTCGCCGTGATAGCTCAGTTGGGAGAGCGGTTCGAGCCCGGGTCGCGGCATGCCTTTACCATTATTGGTACGGCGTCCTCTGCCCCACACGCCACCACACAAGTCCAATGCGGTGGGAAGTCATCCACAACAACGACAATGCGAGCGAAGCAAAGCAAGCCACTTGAAGTGCAATAAACGGCGCAGTAGCTAGGTGGGCAATAAGCAGCCGCACGAAGCAGGTGAGACCCAAATTCACGCGGGGAAGCCCCAATGGGTTAGCATTCCATCGCCCTACCCACTTGGCCACCGCGCCACGCCTCTCGCTCTTCCGTTTTGTCTACCCCTGTCCTCCCCACCCACCCTCCGCTTGCCCTCCGCCTCCTCTACCCACCAACCTCTCACCACATCTACTCACCTTAACACTGCGCACATCATCAATTCCCTCCACACTGCAGCACCGTGATCACCCTCATCCCTCATGCTTCACTCACTCTACCATCTCTCTCCTTCACAACTTCACTCGTGCCCCAACGACACCATTCCACTGACCACCGCTCCTACTCCGCCAATTCCCTCTACTGTCAAATTCACCCATTTAAGTAGCTCAGTGGTCTACGTTTGCAAGCAGCAAGAACACATTTTGGTCCAATGACATTCGCGTTGAATGCCGCTTACCCCCTGCCCATTGGGCACTACGCAGCACTGTGGTATGTGGTCTGGTGCGATGTGGTGTGGTGTGATGCGGTACGGGAGAGTTTCGGCAACAGTGAGTGTGTGCCACAGCACGTGGAAACAGACTTGTGTCCGAAGAAGAGTGGCAAGGGTTGAGACATTGCAGCCACCTAGGTATAAGGCAGGAAGTTCCCATTTGTAGTCAAACTCTGCATTAAGTAGGATTTGGACTAGTATGGAGCCCTTTCCTCTGTCTATATGTGAAAATCCCACATCAGCAGTCACGCAGGCTGATGACCCGGCTTTAAGCCAAAGTGTCTGGTGGGTTTGGTTAACAACTCCATATCAATCACCATGCTTTCACGCAGGATGGCTCAGGACCACTTCACAACAAATACTTCAACAAATTGAAATCTTCTATTCGAATTCGCTTGTCAGACAAGTCGTGTCAACTAAGTGATGCATACGAAAAAAAGTATTTTGAAACCCAAAATTGGGTGGGACGATTTCAAACGATGATAAATACACCTAGATAAACTATCGGTAAGAGCGCCATTTGGAGTGAACTTCTTATCGCTAGTTTCTCTTCGAACACTAGAGCCTCTGTAAAGTGGAAATGGCAGTGGCTCCTGTCCACAAATCAAATTTACTGACATGAGGCCAAATTGAGCTCGTTCATCAAAGCTGTATTTGGGGTGGTTGTAAAAGCGCTTAAGGCGCTTCTCAGTTTTACACAAAATAAAGATGCTGTGGAATAAACAGTAAATGCCATGCTAAATCATTCCTACTCACCCTACTTGGATCTCCTATTAGAGGAATGCTAAATTGTAATTGCATCGCATACCCCGTATCCTAGTCAAAGCCATTGCAAAGTGGGACACCATTTGCTCTGAAAGGATGCGCAAGTATTCGACTATCCGTGCATGAAACAAACTTGCTTTTACCACAAGGCGCACTCCTTGTGGATTAAATTTACTGAACAGTCGTCAATCAGCACGTATCGAAAATTGGGTCCTCATTCATGGCATTGTTAAAAAGCCCGAGCATTTAGCCCTTTAAATGGCTGCTTCCATGTTAAGCACGTGCCAATGCCGGTAAACAGTCGCTATCCTTATCTGTCTGGTGACATGACTGTCAGCAGGAAGTACGGAATGCTGGTGGTGGTGTTGGGACCGCTCGCTTCCCAAATACCGAGATGATGTTACGCCAATCTGCGCCTCTACTTAGATGGCAGCGACGCGAGATCACTGTGCTGTTGTAAGGAAGTTCTGAGGTAATGAAATTAAATTTGCGGAAGAGTAATAGCCTTTAGTTTGATGGAACCTATTTCCACAATCAATGAAGCCAGTCCGTCCATCTGCATCGTGGTGGTGGTTGTGCTATAAACCTGATAGCAAACATTAGCAAATCAATGTTTCTTTGTTTAGGTATCGAATCGAAAATTCAAGTTATGAATGCACGCATACTTATGCATTCTGAATTGCTTTAAGTTGGGGAAGAAGAATTCGAAATGCTCATCAGTTTATTATGCAAATAATCGAGCATCTCAGCATTCAAATGAATACACAAATGTGTGGTTAGCACTACCTACAGCATTGGTGAAGAAAAGTGCAGCGTTCTTATGCCTTGAGTGCAATGGTTCTCATTTCCACTTTGGCGTTGATGTACTTGGAACGAGTAGGCGAGTTGGCTCATGACAAATTTTATGGTGCGGTGATTATTAAAGGGGCACGGATATTGCAGCCTGCACGTATTCAGGGCACGTATCCTCCTCGAGAGACGATGACATTCATCCAACTCGAAGCCAACACTTTCTGACCGCTTCTCGCCTAGCGAGTGCATTCAGACAAGCATGCATACCACTTTGTCAACGAAGCTGATAGATTTATGTTGGTAGGAACAAAGAGGTCACTGAACCAAACTGCACTCATTGTATCAAAGTGCAACTAATACACGTGCAAAACTATTGGCAGGTAGGAATTTGTTAGTAGGAGTAAATCTGCCTCACACATCACAAACCGCCCTAGGACAGACAATCTTCACCATTGGTGCTAATTCATAAAAAGTGCTCCAAATGAAGTTGAAGATGCTACATTGAACACATGCAATCCTAAATTCCAATTGTTGGTCTAATACCTAGCAGAAATTATGAACTATTTTTGACCATTTGTAGTAAACTTAGAAGCAGACTCCACTACTGACGCTCCGGTGATGCACCGTGTTTTGAAAGAAAGGATCAGGATCGGCTGCGACTGACAGAAAATGCCATAGCATGGAAGCCGCAACTATTGCTTCGCTAATTTAGCGCAGGTACAAGCACCTTAAATGGATAATTATATGCCACTGAAAAATTGCACTGATTTTAAAGTAGTTTGAACTAATTTTTACTGGCCTACTTCATAGCTTGCAGTTTTGAGTCTCACTTGATGCAATGAAAAAGATTATTCTCACTTTTTATTCTCCATATCAGAAGACGGCGAGCTTAGGTTGAGTGCCAAGACACATTTTTAAAGGTACTACTGCAAAGCATTGGTGCAACCTAACGAGCTGGACTATTTTTGGCACAAACTATTTTGCAATAGACAGATTTGCAGTGCAAAAGCCAATGCTCCGATGAAATTAGCTGAAATACTAAATTCAGCGCAATCAAGAGGGTACTCCACCGTCATACTACAGGCTAACACTTACGAATGTAAAGTGATCATTTGATCAGCTGTGATTGGAGGAGCATGGCGATTCAAAGTGGAACCGCCATTGTCGTCCAGTGAACGGATGCATAGGTCTATCCAGACATGCAAGTGTCATTGCGACCATTATTTCAAGCAAATAGATGCCTGTTCATCACTTTCTACCTTGAATCTTCCATGTTTGTAAAATCGACATGAAAGCGTCACTCCGATGCGTCGAATGCTTCAATTTGTTCACGAATGCCACTTAATTCTTTTCAATAGCAAGTAGTTTGTGAAATACAGTGGTGCAGCTGGAGAGAAAGCGTGGGACTACGGTGACGGTCTTCATTTCGTCATCGGCTTGCCTTCCAGCATAGCACGCGATTGAATGGCGGCTTATTTGCTTAAACTCCAACAAGTGTGGAGCCAGTTGCAATGGTCACAACACGGAGTAGAATGCGGCTGCTCTAATACTACGGGGAAGGCTGAAGTGATGCACTGAAGTCAGCACATGAATGACAAACACCATCCAGCTTGACAGATGTCCCAACCGGTAAAAACGCCTCATTGAGGTGGTCGAACGCCACATTACCGGTCGAACAATCAGCCTCTAAAATTACCACTTGCTGGAAATCTTACCTCAATCCGAAAATGCACTTGTCACCATCACCTCGAATGCATTTAAGAACAATAACCAACCGCATTCCTTCTGAGCAGCTGCATGGGTACTTGGCAATAATTTCACCGCATCAGAGCACTTAAACGCCACAATCCCAGCTCCATGCAGCTACCATAGCATCTAAATTATGAAGATATTTCAATCCCCCAAAACAGACCGAACTCAGTAGCCAAAAACCTCTCGTAAATCTCGAAATCACCAGCGTTGTCGTTCACAAGGCCAAATGGCAAGATCTGGCAATGCACGCAAATCGACATCAATAACGTCCCTCCTGATGGCAATCTGGAAGTTACCGCTTCATCTGCCAAACACTACTAATACAGCCCCAAGATTGCTTCTTGAAACATTGGTCTGACTGCATAAATCATGACCTACGCCATGCAGGCATTGATTATACGCAACTACTCAGTCGGATTAGACCAATTTTTAAACATTGGCTTGAAGGCAAGATTTTTATTATCTAAGATTGCAATTCGAATGGTTCTTGAAAGGTAGCGTAATAAGATCCAGACCTTTCCCACCATGGGACGCTGTTGGTGAATCCGGCACAACAAGTTCGAGGGTAAGTTAAACTGTGTGGGCACCTATTGCCTCACTTGCTAGCAAATTAGGGTGACTGAGAGAAGGATTGCTAGTGCATCCTATACCCACTTATCTAAGTGGTCGTTTGCCTTGATATCCTATGCCTCACGAATGCAACTACATGGCTAAAATGAAGGTTGCCTCGTGTTTAAGCTGCTGTGGATTTTAGTCAAATGTCTATATTTGAAGATGCTTTGATTTTTAACAGCCCCTTTCAGTTGCTATTGCTAAGGAATGACTCCCTAACTTACTGTGACCCAAATGGTTCGTCATCATCCGGAGAATAAACGCGTGCTTGTGTTCAATAACTTTGCCCTGCATTTGGTCTAAAGCAGGCTTCTTAGACGAATCTAATCGATTTAGTCTTTTCTTATCGGCATCGCAATGATTGCACTAAGGCGATTTTAAAACACTATTTGCTTTTACGTATATCCGGTTCGTATTTTGGCTTGATTGAGGCTGGCTTTTGCTGCTCACCCTTCCAGCCAAGTAAGAGTCACGTTTGCAAGCGTTAAATGACATGACTCAGTTCAGAGACCATAAAGGTGTGCCACCACCACATAAACCCGTCTACTCCCCCTGCACGCGACAGTGCCTTAGGCCAAAACGTGTTTAAATGCCTGTAGTGCTTTCTTACGCTTTGAAACCATTGCTGCTTTGTAGCAACTTCTACGAAGATCTTCGAACGACACGCTAAAACCAAATATTTTGACAGCGTTTTATTCTTCTAGGCCCGACTGCTTGCGTATCTAGTTATTCTTCCACCTAAGGGTGTCACATGTGTGAATAAACCAATGCTAATAGTTCTACGTTTGTTTGTCATTCTGCGTCATCGGATAATTTAAGCGCAGATGAGAGAGACAGGTAGGCAGATGAGTGAATAGGTAAGCTTAAGGAGCACTACAAAATCTACGCCTTACTGCATGAGATATAGGGCGGCTTCAAACAAGCACGCTTAAGTTCCTTTAAGTGCAAATTGTATCGAGCACACTACGCAAGTCTCTAGCTTAATCCAGTCCCGAGTGACTGTGATCGCAGTATGGCTTTCATTGGCGCATGGAAAACAGGAAATTATGCCGATTTATAGAAACCAGCATGTGCTTTTGCTAAAATGACGACGAGTCATTAACAGCATTATTTGCATGCTAAGAACGCATCTTATTATATATGCATAAGGCTTTCTGCGCGAAAATGCCTTGTGGGCCGCCAATATTGGCTTCCTTATAAGAAGTCTGATTCATCCCCTCTGAATTTCTTCAGGCTCTATCAAATCAGAGCAGCCGTAGTGATTAGGCTTTTTAATGGCAGAACAAATCGTAGCTCTGCTGAAAGTAGTCAAGCGATTTTTGCCAATCTGCACGCAGTTGATTGATATTGTTGGCCTTTTAACTGGTTAGACGAGTTCAAAAGTTGTGCATTTGCGTTTATCGCGCAGCACATGCAAACGAACGCTTAAGTAGGCATTTGCATTAAATTGGGCTATTGCTGATTTTCTGGATTCGTTAGCTGTAACAACCTAATTAGTGACTAGTGAGCAATCGCCAGGATAAATTGGAACGCCCCAATGGTGATCTGGATGTTAATTGTCCCTTTAGAATCGTGATTATTAGCCATTAATATAGTTACTGCGCATCATTTATAAAGCAAGCCTTCCAATTTGATTTCGTTTGTGGTTGCGCTTCCTACTTGACAATCCACAGGTTATGATAGCCAAGGAGTACCTCTTAAATCAGCTTTTCGGTGTACGATTCGCATGAGTCAAGACGTTTCTAATAGAATTGGAAGTGCTTAAGGACCTGCAAACATGGATTTAATTGACTGTTTTCTGAATTCAAATAAAAACGGACGAAATGAGACTCAGCTACTCCGTGTTTAGAATAAGCGGTGGCCAGAGCAGTGGCATTAGCAACATGGAGCAATATAAAGGAGAAGGGAACGAAAGTTAAAATGAATGTAGTCTTTAACCCATTGGTAGTTCTTCTATTAGGCAATAATCTGAGTAAGCCGGATGCGAACTCATTTTTTGTTGTACTCTGAATGCACCAATCTGATCATCAGAATTGTAGGCGCTTACACCTACAGAAGTGGAACGACTCGCAACTGCTACATAGCAGTAAAAGTTGCTAGATAACCAATAAAACAGCTGTGATGTGTTTAATCCCAACTGATGGATAGACGCGTCATTGATTACCGCCGATGCCTTGACCTCATTCTTTTGGCAAATGCCTGGTCTTCAGTTGGTGCTCAGCACAGTTATTCCGGATTCGCCTCTACTCTAATTTTTAGGGACATTTTACAACTTACACTCATGAACATGGGCTTGCTCGGTTGGACGTTGATAAAGCGATTTGATTTTGTCTGTCTTGCGAATTGAGTTATGCTGAATTCCACGCTACTGTAAGCTCATCATCAGTCCAAATGTGCTACATTAAATTAAGCCATTTAAAAGTGATTTATTAGATTTGCCTACCATTGTTCGCCATTCAATAACCGATGCCCTATATTCAAAAAGACCTCATGCTTGCCTTACGGCTCCTACTCCCATATACTGGTCTATATTAATGCGTCAAGAATGCTTAACCCCAATGATAGATAAAGTTAGAATGGCGCAACAAAGAAGCATCAACTGAATGCATGAACGGTTCAGACAAGACAAAGCCCTGAGGACTACTAGGTAGTTCCTGTTTTGGTCACTTCCTCTACCCTCTGTTCACTTCAAAGCGTTTGTACATCGAATACGCCCCCACATTAACACCATCACGATTTGTTTCGCATGTGATGGCCTACAGACCATTCAAAGTGTTCACATTCCAAAAACCGGAAAATTACAGCCTCGAATTAAAAAAAAATGGTTCCTCTTCTACTTTTGTCCTTTTTTTTCATGAAGAGAGTAAAGGCGTAACTCGGTTAAAATTGAAACATTTTAGTCTCTAAGACTACGTAGGACCTTGTCCACCAAATTGCTGATGAGATTATTTGTGGGAGGGCCTCATTTGCTTTTCGCACATTTTTCGATAGTAATTCTGTAAGGTATAAACGATAGCCTTCACTTCCCGGCACCAGTGTCTGACACATGTGCCAGACTGCAAGTGTGGGGCCAAAAATGGAGGTGAATAAGGCCAACTCATTGCTAACATAGGCAAGTGATCCGTTAGCCATCAGGCTTTGCAAATATAAGTCTGGTTGAGGAGGTTTTTAAATAATTTAAGTGGATGCTTTTTTGTGATTCTTTCATATTGCGAGAACTCATGACCCTTCTTTTTGGTACCAATAATACCGATGCTAAATATGCTGCTGATAGTTGCCTTTTGAGCTGCGAATAAATTCTTAATGGAAACTTTGTAAGCCTCAATTATGACAATAATGGAGTTCCTGGGGTTTCGATTTACTTAATAATGCAAAATTATCAGCGTAGTGGTTGAGCAACTTTTTCATTTTCTCTCCATTATCCCATTCTAAGAGCTTTGCTTTTACGGTTGGTCAATTAATATTGTTTTTTGAAAATAGCCTTCGCACGAAGCATTTTATAGCTTCTCTCTTATCCCTTTCTTAAGGCCCACCTATTCTGATTCCAATAATATTTACCTTTCTACTTAACCCAAGTTCACAGGGTACGGCTAATCGCACAAAAATTTCGCATAGGGAGTCTATCGAGGTGCATTTAAGAGCGATACGTATGCGTTATTCAATGTTGCGTACTTGCGTTACCTCTCGGACTCCGACTAGCGTTCTGCCCATGCCCCATCACAGGCGCTGTTTTTTCTCTCTTTGATGCAAAGTACTGCCAAAAGACTCCTGTCCCATCCCCGCAATGTTTTTCCAATCAATTCCGCATCACGATGAATTGCCCTTATCATCATCTAAGTGTTCTTTATAACCTCACTTTCAATAAATGCGGTAGACTTGCTTTGAACGATCTTTGTAATCTTCGGGACAATATCTGGATCGGATGAATTCTATGCTCTAATCGACTCATTGAAGCATGCGTCCAACCATGAATTTCGCACTTTCCTTACATGCAGCCCGTTGCTGATAAATTAGCAACGGCATCAGCTTTAAGTTGTGAGTCCTGGTAGCACACCAAGTCATTGCTTTAAATATACCTCATTCGAATACAGGCGATACTGTCAAGCTTTCAATTTATGGCTCGCCTAAGAGACCTTGGGGTAAATTTTATGCTTTTAGTTGATGTTGTATTTCCATCAGGCATCTATTCTGAGACATTTAGGGTAAACATTGTTTCCCTCTAAATGCGGTGATAGCAATGATATATCAGCGATTGCAAATTCAGCCATATAGTCCTTTCACTTTGTCATCATTTGCTAAAAGCAGTAGGAGATGCAAAGTTCAGTTGGCTCTAGACTTAACCTGGCGCTTGTCTAGATTACCCCACAGATGTGAATCTTTGTTTTGCCAAAATCGACACAAACAGAGGGAAGTACTTACAAAAAACCAACTAGACCTAAAAGTAAATGAACAGCTTACGATATAATAAGGCCTTTTATGGGCAAAGGTGACTATTGTTTCTTAGACCTACCATTGCTGAGGTAACATGTACAGACTCAGCTGTGTATGTCATGCAACTCGATTGCAAACTTCGCTATGGTGATGAACGTATGATCTTGTTTGACCCAAAATGACACGAATTAATAACCATTCGAGCCGCAAACGCCACATAATGTGATGCAACAGCACCTTGTTCGATAGAAACACAGCTGCTTAATTAGGACCTATATCTAGCATATCTGTGTCAGCAATCGATGCTTGTCATGCCATATCAAGATGGGTCTCTAGCTACAGTCTTCCATTTATAGACAATCATTGCGAAGAATCTTAAGCAAATTGTCATTACTCTGGCTCTAAGATCCCTCTCGTTGTTAATAAAGTGGCGCACATAATTTTAATTGGTGGAGCAAATGATACAGTTCTGATTAGGACGCAAGATGAGTCGCATTCAAGAAGAGCATTTTCGGTTAAATGGCATTCTGGATAGGAAAGTCACACGCATCCTAAGTTGAGCGCAATATCACATCACCGGGTCTAGTTGAATTTGAATGCCTTGAGAAATTTCGCAGTGACTCTTTGGAGTAAGGACAACCAACTCAATGGCATACGTTGCTGGCCCCAGATTTTCTTCGAGGACGCTAAGCGTTAGGCATGCATTGCGAGTCGCATACGTGGCCACAAAATTAGGATTCAATAATGATGCAGGGGTCTCCTTAAGGTATTTCATTTTATCTTGGCTTTTCTAAATCAAAATCAGTGTACTGCAATTCTTTCCTTGTTTGTTATTACTGATTCCCTCGAAGCTGCACTAGTTTTTTTGGAACAAATTGCGAACCATTACGAAAGCACAAAATGAAGAAGTGCAAGAAAGTAGTCACCATGCATATCGAATCAGTGGGTTTGCCACTTGAGAACAGCCGGACTATTTTAGACGGAACAGAGGTGATATCCATGGCTTTGCAATGACCATTGAGAAAACCACAAAATAGATTCGAGGAGACAGTAATCAGATAATGCAGCGATTGTATAGTGTAAATCTCTGCCCCACATTTTTGTCTCTAGCGCCTCGCTGAACTGAAACTGAAACGTCCAAGCGTGGATGCGGAGAGATGCAAAATAACTTAGGCCCGAAAACGCTAGAATAATAAATTAATTCTTTATTTCTAATTAGTGATGTTATTTAGGCCTTTTTGTGCGGCGATTTGATATATTTCTGGGTAATTTGCATGCTTCCAACAGCAGGTGGTGAGTTAGAATGATTTCCGCAAATGGACATAATTTCTTCGCTTCCGAAAAAGTTGCTATTACACGCCAATTTTCAGTTGTAGAGAATCTGATAAATGCCCCTTCTTCGCTGTAAAGCCGTTGGTACGCCAACAGGTTTTGCACTCCTGCATCATAAAGCTTACTGCCCAATTCAATATGGTGTGATTCATTTAGCACTCCATGCACGAGACTAAGAACTGCAGTGAAGGCGAATGCTTACGGTGTTGCGCCTTTAACGGGACTGCAGACGTCACGAGATGGATTCTTCCTTCGTCTCTTTTCTCGGCAGTGAGTGCAGCTGAGGTCTTGGCGACTCTGTTGCCTGCTGGAAGGTACAGTAAGTGCTCACACTCTTCTTACCAACGTTGCATACATTTGATGCACTGATTAATGCGGAGGGGCCTAATGTTCCCTCTTAAACATGATTTCCTTATTGATTTTCCATAATTAGCTGATATTAAGTGCTATAAGCATATTAAGTGGACTTAGAGCAGTGTAGTACGTAGTGGCATTCTTGATGGATAATTGCATTTATTATATGCAAACAAGTTTTTGATGAAAAACAATGGAACATATAAGTTGTGGTAATGCCGTTGAAAAGAGCTTGGGCAAAGTCATGCTTAGAGAGTTCATCAGTTTTCTGTAACGTGCCATATGAGTCGGTCATTTGGTGATCTTTGTCGATGGATGTTGCTTGCATTGAACACGAGCTAGCCTTGAACACGTAGGGCCGTGGTGTCCCTTTTACACCTTCGTGGCCTATTGTTTGTCTGTGGAGCGTCATCACCATGGTCTCTGTTGTGATTTTCCATCGCCTTTTATGCAGCTGTATTTGATCCTAGTAGTGTTGCCATTCGAATTAGGTGATTACTAACTGCTAATTATTAGAAGGGTACTAGTAACCATCACAAATAAGTTGGTAGGTTGAAGGGACACGCCTTCATGGGAACTGATGATCCGCATAGTTGGGCCTAAGTTAGTACTCCACAGCGAAGATGGCCGGAAGACTTATCAACTGCCCGTTAGAAAACATTATATTCATGTGCGATGGTAGTCCCTATCCATGCTTGTCATCGTGACATCCCAGTGTAAAGGCAAAACCTGTCCTTCTAAAATCTGCTTGACACTTTTTTAATGTCGAAACGCAGAACTGCTGAGCCAGTCACCTCCTACCTTTGTTATGAGAAGCTCTCTGTAGAGGTTGTGACGGAATGAAGTATTCCGCATGTGGGCACCTCTTGGTAGTAGGGCAGCAGCCTGTGTTATCGCAGCACTGACGCGTCTCTCCTTTTAAATCCGTTTTGCATTGATCTTTGTTCGGTTAGAGAAAATCGGGACGTAATAGCCGATTGTTGTGCCCTTTGAAATGCCACTGAGGTTCGTGGTGGCTGAGCTGTGTCGCTTCTCTTGTTTGAAGAGTCGGTGTCAATTACTCCGCCGTGAAATTCATAACTTGTGTATTGTGGCAGCATGTTTTGTTGAAGATGCGGACAATGAATCTTTTCAACGTTGTAAGAATTCTTCTGCCATTTTCATCTAGGCCTGTCCATTTTAATCTGGAATAAGTGAGGAAGTAGAGGAGCCACAGAAAGAAAAGGCGATTAAGCGTAGTAGAGTTTGCGGGTGTGTGGGTGAGTGGGTAGGTAAGTGGGTGATAAGATGTTGTCAGAAAGTGAAGTTGAAGTTAATAAAGCACCCAACTAGCCATACAACAAAGAACCAAAGGAGACCTTACTTCGCCCAGGATAGAACTTTTGACCTGGTAGACTAGAATGGCAAGTTAGGAAGAGAGGGTGAAATAAATGTCTTCGCATCTACATACACACGCACACAGGCGTTCCTACCTGTTTTGGTGGGACACCGATGGAGGCTACTTTCTTAAAGGATGAGAACAAAGGTAGGTGATGACACACACAAACCGGGGCTTACAAACAGGCAGGCAGTCAGGCACAGATACATGGTGGAAAAGGAGCAGGTTGTCTGTCGGAGGAAGGAAGCTCACATTTTTGCCCGCTAGCATAGAGCGCCTGTTAGAGGAATCCTCCAAAGAGAAGAAAAGAATTGAACAGTGGGATAATGAGGTAAGAGTTGGACAAGTCTACAAATTACGAAGTAAACGTAGGAGTAACGTGCTCACCTTTGCTCACGAGGGGCTAAGTGGAGGAGGATTGGGAGTATGACACGAAATTGGGGCAAAGTGGTGCAGAATCAACTTAAACGGCAGAAAGGAAGATAGAAATGGGGAATGAATAGCAATGCAGGCTAGGCTATGCCAAAATGAGATGTTGTTATAGATAAAGCGTGATTGAGTTAGATGCAGTATGGTCCATGCTAGTCTGATGCAGGCTATGAATCTTGGCAGCATTGAATCATGCCACAATATGGAGTGAGACAAGTAGAGAGATGTAGGGACTTACAAAGAGAGCGCTGGCAGACAATGAGGTCAGAGGAGGAGGCTCAGATAAATTGAGGCACGGTTTGGAGAAGGGAAGGCAAGTGCAGCGTAAGGGAGACAGAGAGGCGAAATAATCTCGTGCCACTAAATTGGAAAAATAAAAACAAGGAAGTGAAGTGCAGGGAAAATTTATTCCTTGTCCCGGTTGAATTGAATGCATAGAGCACAAAGAGTGGGGCACAATGCAAGTTGCAATACTTGGAAGCATATAGAACGTCGTAGTGGGAGACAAAGGAGGCACTCACCGAAGGCGCGTTGCAGTGGGGCATGGGTAAAGAGACGCAGGGAAGAGAGCTGCGATTCCTCCACCCCAGAGACTTCACCAGGCCTACTTATAGTCTGAGCACCTTGATCCTTAGTGTCTGCGAGAAAGAAAGAAGGAAAGAAAGGGAAGACCTCAAGTTACACGGCACGGAGTTGTATCGGATAGATTAGGCGGGTCAAATTAGAGTGCTGTTAAGTTTGACTTCAACGATAACGTATAAGATGCCTCTCAGGGCAAGGAATACACGACAAATGCGGTAGCCTTACTGTCCTCTCATTTTCTACTTTACTCAAGCCCGTCATAACTATTTGAGGTGTCTAGTCCGCTCTCTTCTGTCCACGTACAACCTAGTCAATTCTGGTCCTGCACACCGTGCTGGAGTGCTCCTGCTGTAGAATACACATATTGAACAAGTTATTATTATTACCTCAACATGTATCACATTGGTGCTACTTACTGAGTGGATGTAAGGGCATGGAAGTGAAACGCACAGTAAGCGTGGTGCGGGGTAGGAGTTGATTGGAGAAGTCGGCGTTTCAACCCTAAGGATTACTAGTCAGGCAACGTCACATTTTTGATGCCTGTTTCTACTCCTCTGCCTGGCAGAATTACTTTTGCATTGCTAATTCACATGAATGCGCATCTGGAAGAGACAAAGGAATGATTGGGAGAAGGGCAAAGCTGACCCTGCACAGTGCCATGGTGCAGTATTCTGCATTTTTTCCCTCTTTCTCCCATCTACACCTAAACTGATTTACCTACCCACTCATCCAGCCATCTAACTAAGTAGCACTTGAGGTAATTGACCTATTGACAGGAGTCTTAACTTTTTCAGCAGCATACTCAAATATGCCAAAGATAGATTGCCTATTTATGAAATTACAATGGGTACCAGATTTAATAATATTGAAATGACTTACGCAGATGAATTAATGCAAGAGAAGAGGAGAGGAGGGAAGCTATTTGCATAACTTACCCCGATTTCTACTGTTGATATCCGCTTTGGCCTTTTGACCTCTCCGGAACGGCTGGATGGGCGATTGAGGGTGATGTGTAGGTGAAGAGAGGCGCCAGAAGGAAAAAATGACAGAATATTTAATGGGAAGGAAAACGAGGCAGAGGAGAGGCATTGATGGTAAACTATATTAAAGAGGCGAATCCCCGAGGGAAGATAAGCAGCAGGATGCAAAACAATACGCAGTCAATCATGTCCGACTCTGTTGTGCGATGGACCATTTTGAAACCACACGAGCAAATCGATTATTGGCACGTGTCGTCGCGTGATCTCTGAGCGCCGTCCGGTGTTGAACTTAGGCGTCACCCCTTGTGGGTGCTTTTGTGGGAGCAGACATCACTTCCCTCCGTGTCTTTTATACTTGGGCCGATTTCTATGCATTATGGCGCATGTATTGCCGGCGAAGGAGGATAAGACTGACCACCAATGCCAATGTGCTTTGAATTAAATGCGCTGCCTTTTCCAGACTACTTTGCGTCAGCTTTCCACTTCTATTGTTTTTTGGGGAAAAAGCCATTGGCGACTAACTCGGAAGAATAGTTGTGTGAGAGGCGAAGGTGAGACGTCCACAGAAGAGAAGTAGAGGGGAGGATGGAGAAGGGTCATAACCGGATATTTCTGCACAGTGCTGTAGCACTGTCCCTTATTCCTTGTCCTTTTCCTTCCACATTCTCCTGAATACTTTCGTGTACTCATTTCTCCAGCCATGTACTAAAGTGAAGTATGTAGGGATGTAGGTCTCTTAAAATCGATATACTCGAAGGCGTTCTTCACGGTTTACCTTGATAAGTGAAATACACTAGTTACGGCAATGCTAGAACGACAGCACACGTAAATGAGTTGAGTGAAGTGGAGTTTAAGATGGAGCAGGAGAGAAGGAGGTGGTGACATAAATTACTTCCAAGTTCTAGAATTCCTATCTGCGTTGGCCCTTTGACGTCTTTTAAACTATGCAATGGAAGGTTGGAAAGTCGCAGAGAGATTGGAATGGAGGCGGTGGAAGTGAGGTTTGAAAAGTGGAACGTAGGTGAGTAGATAACGAAGCGGGAGTGAGGCACTAAGGAGGAACGATGGTGGAAACGATGGGAGGCAAGATGAATGGTAGAAGTTGGTGGAGTGCGTATGCAAGCGTGCGATGGTTATTTGTGTGATTAACCTCTTCTGATTGGGTCGGTGACAGGTGCTTCGAGATGGCTTCTTGTAAGCAGGCGTTGTTTGTTTTTGTGCTTCACAGTGACGTGAGGGAGACGGAAGGAAAGAAGAAGGTCTACTAGTACTGATGTGCTTTGTTTGAAGTTTGCCACCTTGCCTCGATAAAGTACGCTAGTGTAAGTGCAGCGTGAACGTTATTCAAAAGGACATCCCCGAGGACAGCGTTGCATTGATCGACGCAAGCGAGAATTGGACTGACTAGCCCATTACTTTGCCATCAGCAAAGCGCTCTCCAGCGAATTCGAGCATAAAATAGTTGATTTTAATTTGACGCGATTGCTGTGAGGTAAGACCTTTCAAAACTGCTGCATGCGATGTAGGTTTGACAGAAGCTCCGCAATTTGCTAACAAGGAAGGGTAACAAGTATTGTTTGCTCGAAGTCTCTACCGTCTTTTGTTTTCATGGTCTATTTGCCCGGGCAACTTTCTAGGAACTGTTTGCAATGACGAACCTGCGACTACTAAGGGCTTGGTAGACATAGCGACTTTTGACTACTAGGGCGAATTATAACCATTTTGGCTACATTCCCCTTGCTGCCTTGCTAGTCAAATTTGTCTCGTCAGCTATAGACCTAAGGGGATGATGTCGAAAACTCATCGTATGTCAGGGCTGTATCAGGATCGTTACTTTGCGTATTTCTATAGCAATGTATATTGGGCCTGCTCAAAAGAAGCCTACTCACTATATCACCATTCATTGTAGCCATGAGTATTTTGCAGTATAGTACGTTCGCATTGTCCTGCGAATTTTCTTTTCTGTGCTAAACTGTAAATTTTTATTGCTGCAGTTCCTCGAACCATCGCGCAACTGAACGGTTCATCTACTTCTCTGATTCTAAGCAAGTCAGCGCTTGAAAATCTGTTCTCATTATGAGCTGTCTCGCTATCAGGTAGTGTGAAGTGCCTAACCATTGCAGAGGTGGCGAACAATTCACGGCCTGTTGCACTTTTCCGTCTCATACTGTTGCCAAGTCTGATACTGGCGTAGGTGGTGACATGTTCTCTTTATTTTTCGCCACCTTGGGAAAGTGCGAGGTGGCAGGCCTCAAAGTTTGGTAAGGCTTAGAACGCTGCAGAGTAGTTTTTATTTTAGTTCTTCTGACGCTTTGTGATGCTCGACCTCCCACTTAAAATGTTTTGCCAGCTTTTCGGTCACTTTATGCAGGGGCTAGCGATCTTAGCCTTTAACGAAGCGCCTGTAGTAGATCTCCAAGCTAATGAAACTACGAATCTCTGCCCCGTTGGTCAGCGTTGGTTAGGCGTTCGCATATTTTTACGATCTCTAGGAACTGCCATCTCGTCTGACGGGACTCCTCGTCCCAGAAAGATTACGCAGCGCTGAAGGAAGCGTCGATTCTCTGGATTCAAATACTCGTCTTCTCTCAAAGCAACCGAATAGCGACTCGAGACCGATGGATTGATCCTCTGCTCTTATTCCCCGCGTTAAATATTGTCAAGAAGAAATGAACATGGGAGAGTCTGCATGTTTTCAGAGAAGCAGATCAAGCCCTTTTCTCCCTATCCTTCATTATTTTCCTGTTCCCTTGACCGTAGTATAACTCCCTTATCCTTCGTCCGTTCTCTGCGCATTGGCAGTTCATACTCGACCTGCGCTCAGTACGGATCATATCAGTTAAAGCGTTAAAGAGCAGGCGTTTTTTGGACTTCTCACCATTCTATTTCCTTTCCTTATTTACACTGTGATTTATCGACTAAGTGTTGTCGCCTTTGTGAAATTTGTGTTTTTGTTCTTTATAAAACACCATAGGTGACTGTCGATAGTAACGCAATCAACACATTGTGAATGCAAACATTGATGGAAGCAATCTGTCAGACTTATTTTTTGTCAAAAGCAGTCTTTGAATGCATTATGACCCCTTTTTCAAGTTACCGATTAGTGTTTAAAATAAATGAGCTCGTTCGGGGCGAGATCAGCAGTGAGCTCAAAGTTTTCTTAGTGGCCCTTGATCGTGACCCCATCACTCACACTGGGCACGTGAAGCTCAAGGCCGTCACTACCGCATACATGGACCATGCCTCAAATGCCAGGAGAATGCTCCTCTCCATGGCCTTGATGCCCAGGAGGCGTTGTAGTCGAAGGGTGGACAGAGGGAGGGAAATTGCGGCGGATGCTGTGTGAATGCGCTTACGGTCACTTTTAACGCCACATCGTACATAACATTTGTCTTCGCTTGTTCTACTAGTGAGGGCAACGACACGGTGTAGGCAGGTAGTGCTGGGTAGTTGATGGAGATTTCGGGTCAAACAGCAAACCAGTGCTTGGCTGTGCGTGCTGCAGGTGTGCGGTTGCTTGTACCGGAGGTGAGAACCCATCAGCATGCTTCTGACGTACCCTTGTTCCTTTAATGCGCTCAAGTAGCCTCCCTCGTGAGGCAGATCGGTGTTTTGACATTCACAGTGGTCGAGGGGAGAAGTGGTGGTGAGCAGGAGAACAAACGATTGATCGCGTGAGCAGGTGGATAATCTGCCGTGCAGATGGATAGTTGTTGACAGGCGGAGAGGATAGCGTATATGAGATCAGTGGTGACAAGCATGCATTGTTCCTGCACTCAGACATTAAGTTCTCTATTGTCGACCTCTCTAGGCAATTAAACGCTAAGAATTGGCTGTTGCAGGAAGCAGCTCTTTTCCAGCTTGCTGGCTAAATAGTTGACTGACGCCTTCAGGTAGGAATTGATTCGTACGTGCTTCGCTGATTTACGAGAGAACGGATCCATGCACGTGGCGAAGAATGCCATCATCCATGGCCAGCTGCCACTAAATACTATCGCTAGCCGTCACCCGCACTGATTTTCTGCCCTCGCTGCTCTTACTACATGGATTGTGCCATATTATCGTCTTGAAGGCTAGTCTGCGAACAAAGAGGGGTGAGATGCAATGAGCCTGCATCAGCGATACTCACTAGATGCATAAGTTACTACTAAGTCACATGGCACCTCAGTCCCAACTACAGTCAATGTTTCTTTTTCATTCCTGTTTTAAGCATTTTGGTTATTATGCCGGATTAAAGTCGAGCATTGCTACAACGCCCCATGCGGCTGTGTTGATGCACACGATAAAGACAATCGCATCCTGCTTTCAGCTTTTCTTCAATGGACACTTTGAATGCAATAATGCACAAGTTTCTTGCATTTTCCCAAAGTCAAATGACAACATATCTTTGAAGGTCGCCTGCATTTCTCTAATTAATTAATGCACCTTATCTATTTTTAAAAATTTAGGTCAAGATTGCTATTTGTGCGTGAATATATTTGCAAAGTTTGTTTACTTGATTGCAAACTTTTGGAGATAAGCACTCAGTGACCGCGAAACCTGTGACGAAACAGATGATATCTCACCCGAGGAAGAAGTGGACTCTGAAATGCGGATTGGCGACCATTAAATGCTACTTGTAATTTTGCCAAAAGGCATGCCTTAATTTAATTTTTTCCACTTCTCCCGAAGCGGATAAACGTCGAACCCATTACTTCCCACGGCCAAACTTTATCATATTCAGGACGCTTAAGGGAATGAACAGATTTCCAGACGGCGACGGTGGACGAAAGTTTTTAGACCTGCTAGAATCTTGAATTACACATGAAATACATGCTCCTCTAAAAGCAAAGAGCTTTTACTGGTGGTGTACTGAACTGGTCCATTGCAAAAAGTTTTGATAATCTTGGTGCGTTCCAAACGCATGGGTCATGTTTCACTAAATAAGGATTTACAGTCGGCAAATCCATGATCTGAAGTCGGTAGATCAAATTGTCCAGCCTATGATGAAAAATCCGCACGGACTAATGGTTGGCAATGTCGATTAACAAACTTTTCTTGCAAATATTGAAGTCGGAGTTGACACAAGCGCAACTGCAATGCACAACATTGGCACGTCTTCCTGCGACACAGGACGTGATGTGCATATGGAGCAACGGAATACATACCAAACCAGCGTATTTTGCTGTATAATCTTGTGATTTAGCAGCAATCTAAGTTGGCTGCATATTTGAACTGCCCTTTGGCAATGTCAATTTTTCGCTAGATCAGAAAACTGGGTGGGAGTGAATGAAAGGAGGCAGTCAGGCCTGACTGGGCAAAGGATACGGTACTTTTTACTTTACGCTACAGATAGGCTTGTCAGCATTTTGCACGGCGACCCTTCTTTCGGTGCCTATGCGAATGCTTGATTCTATCTCAAAGAAATAGCCCAAATTATTTTTAAGCTTGTTTTCTACCACGCCACATTTTGACTCAAAAATTTTTCTGTGGCGACTTCGCACACAAAAGATGGTCAAGGGAAAACTGCCTAAACACATTTGTTGGGATAGAGTTCAGTCCCTAGACTTGTGGCCAATATGCGCATTACTGGCCTAACTGCTTTTGACATGGTGAAATTCCCATGGCTTTAAGAGAGTAGATAAGGCTAAATGTTTGAAAGATTAGTCCGGAATGTTGTGGCACCTTTGTGGCTTCGCACGAACTGGCTTCTAGGAAGTTAGTTTCACGGCGAATTCTCCGCACTCAGTTCAGTAAATAGCCTATGTGAGCACCTCATAAATTTCTAGCATTATTTCAACTTTTTCTTATTCAAAGAAGAAGAAATAGGGCAAAATCCAAAAGGGTTGTGCCGCTACTAACTTTAGTTGATATGCTTGCAAGGGACCAAGGACTACGACAACATCGTGGCAGGTTCTTTCCGCCTGCTAAAATACAGCTTAGGTCAAGGGGATCACTAGGCGTGGAAGGAATCCGCACCTGCGGATGGCAGGCCAAGTAAATGTGAAATCAGCAATGTAATGCTAAAAAATTTCAGTGCGAGAATTGTATGATTAAATGTGCAAGTTTTTGCATTTTAATAAAAGGCCACTTTCTCAATTTTGCTATTTAATTTATGCATTTCTTGTATTTTGTCGAAGGGAAAGAAGAGGATGGGCAGGTCTGCCACAACTATCGTGCATGCCCCATTCTGGGAGGCGTCTTATGCGCTACCGTTGAAGTCAACCTTAACAACACTCTAATTTGGCCTGCCTAACCAAGTGCAAGGTTGCTGCTTCTTCTTACTTAAGAGAGCAATTTGGATCCCTAAAAGAATGTGTACTTTAACACTGCATTCATTTACAGCCCTAGTAAATGCTTGTGCTGGCCTTGAAACTGTATCCAAACAGCATTCAATTTTTAAGGTAAACGATTGCGGACCTCAACTGTGGTTTGATTGCGTGGAAATGCCAGCTTCATCGCCATGTTGCCGACTATTGTTGGATATAGGCCATCCCAGTTTTAACTTTGTCTTGTTATAATCAAGTTTGTTTTTTCTTCTGTTCACTGTTATATGGGCTCACAAATTATTGAATGCTGATTTTGTTTATCGTTGGTCCTATTAACATGACACTGCAGGAACCATTTCCCAAAAATTCTAGCGCTCTGCTAGATAGACACTTGCAATTCACTTGGTGTGATTTTGCCTCGCCTGCAAGCTAAACACTTTCTCAAATCTCTTTGTTATCTGATTTTAAAAATATGTTGCGATGGAAGTGCTAATAAATACCAGGATTAACGAGAAAACTCTATCCACTTTGCTGTAATTGAAGCTCACCTTAGAAAACGAAGAGGGTGCTCATCAAGCGCTGATCCGTTGCACAAGCGACAATTCGAGTTCTTATAAATGCACATTTTACCAAGCAAAATCCTTAGCCAAAATCAGCTCACTGAGTGGGATTCGAGATTAAGTTTTCAGTGTAAAGACTGATTACTCGACTGCTGGTCTTAATCCACGAAGTGACTTGCAAGCTAATCAATTACGTTAGTGCTATATTTCTGATGCTTTTATTGGGTCGATGAATTTGCGTTTATCTCGTTAGTTTCTTTTGACTAAACTTACTACTTTTCTAGCCCTGAGCTCTCATTGATCAGATATGAAGAGACCATTCGCTGAGGCTACTCGTTTTCCCAAACATAACTATGGAATTCACCAGCAAGACTGCTTATCGTCAATTTTGGCATGAAGCTTGCTAAAGGGGCACTACATGTGGGGGAAGAGAGAAAAGGGATGTGCCTCGGGAGTAATTGCACGCGCTGAACAGTAGCTGACCGGAGGATTTCAAGATTACTTTTTCCAGGCATTGCTGCGAATTGATTGATACCAGCTTTCTTACTCTCGCAACACCATGCAATGCCATAAATGGGATCTCAATGCGTTACCACCGTATTCACACAAGTTGCACCTGTATGTGAGTGAAAAATGTGAGGTTGTGGCGCTGCTAAGGTATACAAGTACGAAGACAAAGAAATAGATGGAAAAGACATTGATTATTTTCAGCGTTGCCAAGTTAGTAATGTAACTTGTTCATCAGCCAGTTGAGCTGGTCTCTATTATTCTCACTCCTGTAGCAGTGTGTAAATCCTCCACTCGCAGCACTAACGAAAAATTCTGTAGCATTTTCTAAGTAATTTATAATAGCTAGAGGTGAAGCCGCTGGAGTACCATCGCTATAGCTGATGCCCAATAGGTGATATGGTAATAATGGCTCAATTAATATTGCTACAAGGTGGCAATGGCCTGCCCTACCGCTTGTAAGGGTGAACAAGAGAAGCAGAATAACCGGCTTGAGGCCACCATCAAACCAGTTGTGCAGTGCGATTCTAATTTCTAGCGGGCACAATAGTTTCCTTTACCTTCTGGCCCATCGATGACTCGAGCACCTCTCATGCTCCTCCCATGCATGCACGCACGCTCACCCTTTGGTTAATTAAGACACATCCCAGCATGAAGGCACCTGAAATTGAATTGAGCTGTCTCACCGCACCATTTACGTGACTTTGCAGCCAAAAATTAATCATGCTTAAGTAAGTAATGAAGATACGCATGTGCCTTGCGGTATTCTGCAGCCTAAGTTGATCCTCACACACGATAATTTTCTTTTATACCGTTTTTGTTAAAAATCAAATCGTTTACTTATTCTCAGCGCTATTTCACCCTCAACAAACAAAAATGCTAGCATTCTCACTTCAATTTCTTAACATTATATCAAAACCCACCCCAAGTGTAACGCCCACCGGGATGAAATAGTATCAGTATAGGTAGATTACTCCCTTTTCATTGAGCATAAGGTTACTAGCAAAATCTTCAGCTCAGTATCAAGGCGGCTTGCTGGATTGCACTGAAGCACAAATAAATGAGCATGTTAAATTTTCATTTGGAAATACAGTGCATTCAAGATACCGATGTATTTCATAAGTGCACTCGACTATCGATCGAGTAATATTATATGTCGCTGTCAATCGCTATAAAAACTACAGATGAAATTTGACGTTATGTAATGCTGATTCTGGCTTGTTATTTCAACTAAACAACCCTTGACCAATTTCGCACTATCAGATCGCCATGTACAAGACATTTAACAAAAGTTTTTGCTATTCACTAATGCATCGCCGCAGCGATTTCTCCTATCTCACTAAGCTATCAGCTATGATTAAGATAAAGTACCAATTAAAGTTGTTATTACTGCGACTTACAAATTTCTGCTGACGCAATAGCATTCACCCACAATTTAAGCAAACAATGCGAGGTAAGCATCTGGAAGGCAAAAGAGATCATGGCGTTTTAGCAAACAGTCATTGGGAAACATGTCTGATGGATAAAGCAATACCTGCAGAAGTGATAAGAGTACACGTGTTCTTGCAATGCCTCAAGCGTCAAAAATTCGGCGTGGCAATCTGTGCAGTGAAGGCGTATTTCTGAATTCCCCATTCTCGTAACTACAGTGTAGTTCAATAAAGCATACATTTAGAGGGACTCTGTATGAGACGCTGTTGCTGTGTTTGGGAAGCAGACCACACTAGATTCATCAGAGGTCAATGGACCCAAACTCACAAATATGTGTTCCTTTGAAATAGCGGAGGAGCAAATCAAAGTTTTCAAATGGGGTGTTGCATGCATAACACGTGCTGTGATTCCAAGCTATTTACGAGACACGAAAGAAAGTACTTGTGTTAAATTCCATACCTATGATTGTCGAGTAAAAGATACAAGGGTACGTTTTGTAAGTCTTACCTTTTTGGTGCAGTAAGGGCGTTCCGAGGCATTCGCAACGTCTTGAGCAATTTAGACAATCAAAAGCGATATCTACTAGAAACACAACAAACATATGCTACTACTCACCTAAGTTGATTGCTTGTGTCACAAAGCCAAATCATGTGCATTATAACAAGTGGTGATCCACTCAACATGTTTCTACTATTCGTAAGCTACTCCTAACTTTCTTTGCATCAACACGCATATCTCTGCATATTAACATGCTTCCACTAATGTATGCAATCATATTCACAATGATTGATGTGCACGTAAAGTGCATCTTAAAACCACAATCCATCTACCTTGGTGAAAGAATTCCAGATATTTGTAGCATAGGATGATGCTTCTGAATGGTGCTGAGCACAAATTGCATGTGTAGACACCCATTTTAGCCAAGAAAAAGGCGAGTTGCGTGACCTCCTGCAACGAAGACTACAGTGAATATAATGAGTAGGCAGGAGGCCCTCCTGGATCAGGCCTCAACCAGACATGTGATTGCAACGCAGAGCAGTAGTCGTCGCGTGTTTTGCCGAAACTTTGAGCAAAACAGACTTGTGGTTAAAGTCCACTGCGCTTAGCATGCTTCTTCGTTATTTGTCTTTAGTGATGAGCTCTTAATTAGACTTAATTCTTTTTTTGTAAGAAATGAGAATACGCTTGTCAAAGAAGACGCTTTATGTACCGGGTAGTTCAAGGGACTTTATTTTGGTACGTTCGAGCCCAGGCCTTAACAAGGATTAAAAACTGTCTTGAAGCTGTATGGAATGAAATGTAAACAAATTTATGGACTGTTGCTCTGAGTAATCCAAAAGATGAAAGCCAAGTTGTGTGAGATTTTGCAACAGAGCTTCTAATAAAATTCATTGAGCACCCAATAGAGCACCCTCTATCTTTCCTAAAACCTCACGTGCGGTCGAAACGCAGAAGGGCAACAGCCGCGTACTTGGGTGCTCTTAGATCGGTACAGGCATGATGTTCTGAAGCCACCCCTTATCTGCTTCTACATTATGTCTCAGAATAAAAAGTTGAATTTTCTTGAATTGTGAAGGAATAGAATAGCATATTAACGATTTATCACAGGAGCATTTTGAAATGTTTAATTTGACGTACCAGAACTGATGCGTCAATGCGATTTTATGAGCATGTTCTTAAAAAATTTAGGAACTGTCGCTTCAAAAAAACAAAAACCTATGTTATTGAAAGATGCCTATGGCTATGCAGATAGCTCTTTACACTCCATTTCTGCCCAGCAGTATGTTCTTTTAATAACGGCTGCAACATGTTCCTATTAACTTATTGAGGCTACTCATTTTTTAGGCTCCCACCACGTATTTTCGTTGGTAATAATACGCAACTCACCAGGCGACTAGGAGCGAATCCATGCATATATTCTGCTGCGGCAAATATAATGGTTGCTTGCATAAAAGACCTGGAAACGTGGAAGGGAGTCCGGTGCTTCACTGTTCAGGAGACCCATAAAAGCCTGCAATTACAGATGAATTCGAGTAGCAGATGTGAATTTATTTGCTTGCAATGTTATTCATGCAAAAAATCATACACAAAATTCTTTCTCTCATGGGCCCCAAGATTCATTTTTGGCGAAAAGCATCGCTGTCTCACACCAACTCAATGCTAACCTTTATGATAATCTGAAAGTCTACGTCAAAGAGACTAATCATGAACGGGACTCCAACCCGCATTCTTCGACTCTAGGAACCGGCGCTCTATCCATTACACTTACTGACTAATTAAATTCAGTCGCAGACTCAATTGTTTCCCACATCTTTCTACAGTTAGCAAATCGCTAAGGTGACTCAGTGGATCCACCTCTACCAGGAGATGTGTTCTGTTTCATGTGTATTTAAGTAAACACGCTTTGTCTCCGGTGCTATAGGTCAGAGATCACCGCGCACTTATCTCGGCATTTTGGCAGAGACAGACAAAATCTGAAGGCCTTCTTAAAATTCATAATGCGCCTACTTTAGAGTTACGTAAAGATTAAGATGATGCAAAGGATTTGCACGACATGCAACTTCTGCCGATGTTAGGGCACGCCGAATGCAGGACTAGGTGTTTCAAGAATGTAATGGTAGCCTATACAACTAGTAATTGCAGCTTATGATTTTGTGGCTTCGCAAAGGTCCTGCTGTAGGAATTTAAGCAGTTGTTGCTTGGTGAGCTTAAGCAACAATAAACGGAAGGGAAAGCCTACGAATAAGCAGCTACGAGATTAGATAAGGAGATGGGATATCCACTGTGATGTTAATGCATTGTTCGTTATCATTGCGCACCAACAGAGGAAACTATGCAAGAAAACCATCTTAAATTCGCTTCGACTTCCCATAAAACAAGTCAAGCTATGAGCCGTGTATTTCTGTCTCCCAGCGTGGTATTTGTAAGAAAGTAGCATGTCGGTCTTTTTGAGGATGGTCTTTGGAGTAGCCAACTAAACAAGTTCAGTGAGATTGTTGTTAGAAATAAGTAAAAATGAAGTCATCGTTCGGTTGGTTCATTAGCTCGTAGTTAGAAGATTGAAGGGATAATAGGGTGGGGGAAGGTGGGGTTTTTTATAACAATGCGGGCAAGTAGCCCATTAAGGGCGCACACCAAAGGAGGATGTATAATTGGGAACCTGTCTAGTTCCACATTGGCGTTTTCTACCTCAGATTAGATTTTACTTGACTTTTTTGTGGCATTGTAATGTCGCTGCAAAGAGCTACGCTTCAACATCTCCATGAATGGCGCTCTTGACAGATGACTAGCTTTTGATGGTTATTGATCCAAAATCAAGACGTGTTTTGGAGGAATGGATCGATTTCCATAAAGTAATCAGTGCAATTTCCTGTCCTCTATTAATATGTTATCCACAGATTGTTGCAACTACTGCAATGAAGATTTCTAAGAACATCT